>CP054668.1:4265633-4473661 GCA_013348765.1 Carpinus viminea | reverse complement strand
TTTTCTTCTCATTCTTGCGTGACAGAATGAGAAGAAATATCAAACATCCTTCCTCTCTGCACGTTTGTTTTGGCTTGAATCTTGATTTATCAATCCAGGAGCAGGGGAGTGGGATGTTTTGAATTATGTGACAAAAGGATGGAGCTGAACTAATTAAAAGCTTTTGTTGAAATTAGACCTATGGTTTAATTTTAATCATTTGAAATCCAATGTGGCAAAGTTTGATGTGAATTACAATCAATCATTTGGTGGGTTCCGTGCAGTTGATCAATTACATCAAGCTTAGCTTAAATTGATAAAATAAAGACATTTAATCAGCTTGGTTAGAGAGAGAGGATTGATGAATGAATATTACTATTATTTAGTTAGGCACCAACATAAGCATTGAAATCCTGGATAGTACAAAACCTCGTCCCCACCCTTTTAATTTGTTGTTTTTATTTTTCAGTGGAGGACTCTAGAAAAATCTCAAGAGCAACAAACCGAACACACATTTGGCTCAGTTCCAATGTGGGCTTTGGCTACTCTTTGAGAGGTACAATTATTGCAAAACATGACCAAAATAAATTAAAAGAATTTATGTTGCATAGTTGCATTCAGTCAACGATCAACACTTTGGAAGATCTGCCGGCGGAGGAGGCAGCTTCTGATTGGGGAGCTTCCCATCTTGCACAATCCAGACCATTTTTAAACCCCAGCTCAGGTGGACATCGAAGTGGCAATGCACCAAACCCTGCTCAATCATCATCATAACAATTTCATCAACCACCTTCTAAATCAGGCACAATGCATGCATGTCTATATATAATTATTACCTTTTGTATATATCCTTACCAAATGGTTGGTTAGTGCATTAGGTAAAACTTATGGAAACTCGATCAGTGTAATTATAATGAAGAGACATTAATAAACTCACCTGGGTTGTCTGCAAGGAACCTAATGGCAACCCAACCGCCGGAAGGCACACCAATAGTATTCCTTTCAGCAGGGTCAACAACGTTAAAGTTTGCAGGATCCTTGTTGGGATTAAAGTTTCCGAAACCTTGGCCGACAACATAAAAGTTGAAGCCATGAAGATGGAGCGGATGGCTCTCAGCACCCAAAATGCTTGTGCCCTGCAACACTACTTCCACGCTAGTATTAAATGGTAGCACAATTGCTTTGGTTCCATTGGTCACAACTGTATTGTTGGGTGGAGTGCCAGTGTAGTTGAATGGTCGCAGAGGAACGCTTGGAAAATCAGTGGTGTAAATCCCATTAGATTTCCCGAAAAAATGTGCTTGGAGGAGTGCTGTTGTGGGGAGAATGAAGGAGATATTGTTGATTGAAGCTGAAAATTTTGAGCTATTGTTAGGCCCTTGGCAGGTTTGGTTTTTGGGGCACGGGTTGCTTCCTAGGCCTACAGTGAAAAAAAACCGCTTTTGGACCGTTTGGGGCACGTTGGCAGGGAATTTAGCGGTGGCCAAACTTCTAAATTTTCTTGTAAAATTCATGACGAAGGAAGTGGCATTGAGGGCAGGGAGAACTGGTTTGAAATGTGGGCGCTTGTTCAAAGCGGACGTGGAATTGTCGTACTCAAGAATGCCGGCAACCGTGGAATTGTCAAAGGTTCCTAAGCCGGTGAAATATGGTCGAGCTAACATGAAGAATGCTGCATTGGGGTCGTGGGGTTTTGTCTTCAGAAGAACGTTGGTGGTCTGTCCTGGTGTGATGACCAATACATTGGTCGTGAATGGCTTCACGTAAAGTGCATCTGCTTCAACAACGGTTAGGCTGTGGTTTGCTATGCTGAAAAAGAGCTCGTCATTGAGTGCAGCATTGATCAAACGGAGGAGATACGTCTTCCCGGCTTCACCTTCAGCTGAATGTATCTGCAAAGTATAAAATCAACAATTAATTTTCAGTGTTATGTCATCTCAATTGTATGACAGTTGTCTTAATTGTGAAATATATACCTTTTAGAACAATTGTACAATAGTCCGAAGTCCATTGATTGTGTAGGCATCAGAGACATTTGGACCGGCTCGATGCTGAAGAGCCTAATTACGCCTCTGGATCGACATTCCACCACTCTCCTATAATTATAGCCAATCATTTATATATATAACACTGGTTAGTATATATATATATTTTGATCATGTTCAATTTGCATCATAGAAGGTAAAATTCTACGTCTAAAAAATTGTTTCTTTTTGTAGTTACCAAATATGATGGGGACTTCCTTGTAGGGTTTGACAAATGGGTAGGATGCATTATGCTTAGGGAGGATGATGAGAGGTCCATAGACAGTAGCTCTTAGCCATGAGATGTGGGCATGCCAGAAAAGAGTTCCCCTTTGGCCAACAATGGTGAAGTTGTACACAAAACTCTGTCCAGTTTGAATAGGGCATTGGGTTATATATGATGGCCCATCAAACCATCCGCTCTGTAGCTGTCTGATTCCATGCCTATATTTTTGTCATATAACCACCATTCAACAAAAGTATTAGGAGTTTGTGAAATTATTTCAACACATTAAATATCAAGTGGGTGCTGCAACTTTTACAACAAAGTTATTTATAAACTGATACGATGGCCATAATTAATGAAATAATTAAAAAAAAAAAAAAAAACTGATTTCAAATAATAAATTATTTCGCTAATTATGGATTCTCCCGTCTATAAATGACAATTTTTTATTTTTGTTTGCTTAGAAAGTTGTGTGGTATCGTCAGTGGATGGAAATGTTGTTTGGAACATGATTGACCACCTTAACGACCAGTCATCTCCTCTCTAGCAATAATTGAGGGCGAGAACTTCCGTTACTGTCACGGGCTCTTTTGTGGCACAATCGGGTGACATTTTGCAACCTTATCTGTAAAAACCAACAACAAAGTAATCAATACTTAATAAAATCAAGTTTTATATAAACATCTGGCCTCTCTTTTGTTTTCAAATTTATGAGCCACCATCTAAACAAAAAAACAAAACAAAAAAAAGCTGAGAGATGTGGTAAGTACATCAAACTTGTAGTGCCTTGTAACGCCTGCATGCTTTGCTTTAGCAGCAGCAACGTCAGGAAAGACGCAGAAAGCCAATGGCAAAGAGAAAAGCCACAACAACGGCCGGTGATGAAGGAAGAGAAGCACCCATTTTTGAGTTTCAAATGCTTCTATACTTGGTGGAAAAACAATAAGAGAAAGGATGAGCTGATCGATCCGCAGTGTGATTCATGAAAGCATGTGAAGGCTACTTTATATAGATGATGAATGATATCTTAAGTTCGATATATGACAGTCGTTACGTGTTTGGTTGATTAGGTAATCGAAATTTTAAGTTTTTGAAAAATAAGAGAATTGTACCAACTGTTGTTGGCCCCATCTTCACTGTGGATGAGGACCTGGAGTGTCATTAAAGTTAATTTATTTTTTTTTTTTTTCTTTTTAATCATTTTTACCCCCCCTAGATAATTACCGCATGGCTAGGACATTAATGCACTAGGTGCTAACGGTTTGATTATTAACATTTCTTTGGAAAATATTCGTAGTTTATTAATTTCTTAAAGAAAAAGGAAAACGGAAAAGGAAAAGAGAATATCTAGAAGATCGACAAAGAGAACTCTAAAATGCTACCCTTTATAGTTAAATTAATTGATATCATGAGCTTTTGGGATTGGAAGAAAAAGAAAAAGGAAAAGAAAAACTCTAGAAAACAATTTGCCAAAATATTTATTCATGGAGTATAATCAGTTAATTAGTGAAGGAAAAAAACAGATAGAGGACTTAATCAATACTAGCCATTTTCAAAGTATTAGTCCATGATATCTTTGTCTCTATGTACTTCCTCAACACATTTCTATTCTGAAAGGGAAAGAGCCCATCCAAAACCCCAACGGTTAGATTGGTGACCAAGTACAAATTAATCAAAGGATTACCATCTTCCCAAGTCACCCCCATGGCCCCATTTTTTAAAAAAAAAGTGATTTCAAGGCCTGTGTTATTTATCTCATTTTCATGAAAGACTTAATTGGGGTATGCCTGGTTGCCGGTTGGTGACCATGGCTGCTAGCTCGATCTCCTATAGGAACAGTGGCTTAAATTTAGGAAATTGTTTGAAAGAGAAGGACATTTGACCCGATCGACTTTCTCTTGAGCAAGAGAAAGCAACAATGATGGGAGTTTAGGTTGTCGTTAATTTCTTAACAAAAAGAACCAAACTAATCGCTGAGGCTAGCTTGATGATGAAGTTGAATCAACAGGGGGCGGGGCAGCAATATTTCCTTTTTTTAATCAAAACGGGCTTGTGAAGGATTTTACTTCATGGCCAAACAAATTTACTTAACCGAGTATCAACCTGTACCCACATATGTAGTTGCACCAACTACGGTCCTTTTGGGTTACTCCTATCTCTACGATCTACCCCTCTTACCTGCAATACAAATACAATACATCAACTACTACCGATGTGTGAGTATATTATATATATCATATATGCAATTTGTGTGCATCTCAAAGGGGCTACATTTGTTAAAATTTGTGTTTCCTATTAGCTTAAGCTTTTACAATAATTGGTGGTTTAACGAACTCAAAATATAAATACGTACAGTTTTTACTCTCATGTCACGTCAGAACATTTTTTCAAATGAAAACAAAACACACCATTCGAAATACATTAATAAATATAAGTGCGGCCTAGTTCTTGATGAAATTGAAATCATCACTTAAAAGTTAAAAACATTGTGTATTAATTTATTATATATTGGGAAATAACCCATGCAATTAATTAAACACATACCTGCTTAATAGTATGATTGTTGAAACTCGAAAGCAGGAATTTGTAGTCTCAATGCATATAATAAGGAAGAGTAATAGGTGAATTGTGTCCACATATAGCTAGTTTTAAGTTTTATGACACATTTCCTAGCTTTATATATAGCAGACCATTAAGGTCTTTAAAAGGTTGTACATAGAAAGCCATGCATGACAACCTCTTTTTAAGGAAACTGAAACCTTATCCTTATCTTAATGCTGTCTTTTTTACTTTTTCTTCCGAGCTTATCCTTGAGATAATGAAAAACCAAATCAACTTTTCAGGTATCTTGTAACAAAATCGAACGTCTACTGTCCACATATGCATGCATTTATAGTCCATGAGTTAAAATGGAAAGGAGCATTTAATGGTTTCCCCCTCTCTCACATTTAATACCCGAATCGTGTTGATCCTTTTTTGTTTTCTCACCGACAAAGATTCTCTCCATTTCTTTTAGATGGGCACTCAACTGACACACGATTCTTGCAGGCGAAATCATGAATTCAGAGTTTATCTGAAATAAGTCGTGAAGTGGCTCTGTCTTGAAGTCCGGATCTTTCTCTATACTTGGTTATGTTGAGCTCAACGTAATTTGGCTGAGTGAGTGAGTCAAAATAAGGAGTTGACAGATCAGAGAGATCGTCAAATTAAACCGATCATGACATAACTTCGGGTAAGCAATAATTATCAAAATTAAAATGATGTTGAATCTTTACTTTGGTTTGCAGGGAAGGGTACGTGTATGTTGATTAATGTCCTTTTGTGAATTGTCATACATGTTTGTTATCGGTGGTCAAGCACATTGCGAATTGTTAGTAAAAGAGTAGAATTTACTCAATTTATATTTTTCCATACATTTTAGGTCATTAATTAATTCCAATAGTACTATCAAAAGATGTTGTATTAGGTAATAGAGTAAGATTTAGATTTTACCATTTGAACGTGATATATATTGAAACTATTCTAATGTTTCTGAAATATTTTTCTTTCTTTTTTTTTAAAAAAAGAAAAGAAAAGAAAAAAGAAAACAAATTCCCCGTGCTAGAGCCTAGAGGGATGGTAATGGACAAAATCATGAGACCCATGTTTGTAAAATCAGAAAGACAAAACATGAAATTAATTGAATGCTCTTAATTAATCTTAATGTGTGTTTGGTTGTGTTTTTACAAAACAAAACCAAACCAACGCAATTATACCAGAACACCTTCAGAGTTTCTATATCCTAGCTAGCAAGAAAAAAACTCGAATTTTAAATTTACAAAAGGTTTTAAGAGATAAAAAGGAAGCTGATAAAGTTTTTTTTTTTTTTTTGTGGTAAATTGGTTTGCAATGAACTTTTTTGATATCAACATAGAATTTTAATGTCTGTTTGCCAGTAATTTCACATTTAACAGTAAATCACTATTAATTCAACAATCATTAAAATCTAACCATCCAATATTAACAAACACTTAATTTTGACCGTTATATAAAATTATAATTAATGGTTGTTAATTTACCCATTGTTGTTTCTTTCCATGCATTATCAACCTCCACTAATATTGGCTGCCCGAATCGAGTGGGTTTTACTTAAAGTTCTTCAAAATGTTTCAACTTCGTCTTTAAAAATCTGTGTTAATTATTTTAATGCTTTGCTTGATTTTGCTATTCGTATTTATGGTGTTTGAATTGAAAGTTGATAACTTTATTAATCGTTATTATCGTTGAGATTATTCAGATATTCATTGTTCAGCAACTTGGGGTCTAAGCTGGAGTTTTGTGCTGAGTTTGTGTTTGGTTCTCAAATTGCATGTCAAGTTCTAGTTGTGTCAAAGTATAAGACTATATAGTCCACCCTAACCCATTTAATTAAATGAGTCAAACCACTTAACTATAATTTATTAATTTTGTGTTCTTGTCAAATTTGTGAGTCATGTTAAAACTTTCAGCCTTAGTGGGTGTTGGGTGGACTTGGGCCTCTCTTAGAACCTGTTTGGGATTGCATTTGGGAGGCCTATAAATGCTTTTAATATTCAAAAGTCCGTTTGAAGAAAAAAGTAGTCTTTGATAAAAAATTAAAAAGCGCTTTTAAGGGTCAAAAAGCCTAAAAAGCTTGGCAAAAGCTTAAAAAATGAAGCTTTTGCCCAAAAACTCTTTTTAACTTGAAAGCTCTATTTCTTAAACTCAATCCCAAACATGCTCTTAACCCTAAAAGTTAGTTTAAGAGGCGATGCTTTCCCTTATACTTATAAAGTGATCACCAGCTCCTTCCACAACTGATATGGGATAGCCCCAACAGTGGGCACCCAATGTTATCAATCTATGATTCATGATATTAGATCCGGCTTTCGCTTTGGAGGAAGATACTACCGATGGGGCTCTAGGCCTGACTACTAAGAGCACTAGCAACAGACTTCCTATAGCCTATTTTCTTCTCTATGTTTAGGAAAAATCTAAAAAAACCACAAAAAAAAACTACATCAAAAGCCTCAAATTTAACCAACATCAAACGTCATCTATAGTGTTTCCCAATGCATAGGGAAACACTATAGACTTCCTATGCATTATTAAATTATAAAACATCTCATTCTCTCTCTTCTCTCCTCACATGTCCCAACAATTCTCTATTTCTCTCATTTGTTGCAATAATAAAAAGAAATAGTATTTAATTCATATAGGGAAACAATAAGAGAATTTATTGTGAAATGTTTTTTATAGGGAATAAAAATAATTTTATTCCTTACATTTAGGAAAAATGGTTAGAAAGCTGCAGCTAGCTCTAAAACCAAAAGATGTCCATACCAGCAAAGCCAAAAGACAAACCGACGGTCTAGCCAACAGCCTCAGACCCGAATACACCCTCACTTAGCTAGGTGCAACACTTTGTAGTCGATTTCCCCATTGCTAGCGGTCCGTAAATCTGCTTCAACAAGCTTTAACATGGTTAATGCTACTTTTAAGTTGTTCAACTGAGAAAGTAGCAAACAACATCTTATTAATAATGCGTTAGAACCAACATATATATATTGATCGACACCGGACAATAAGCCAAAGGAAATATATCACACTTTCTCAGACTTGGACTGAGTGCACACAGGTAAATATCACACAAAAACATCATTAAATTATACATCGTCACCAAGAAAATTAACCCAATCTAGTCCCAGATCATCACAACCGCTATAACAGCCACTCCAAGAAGCACAGCAAGAAATTTGAAGAAGGGAGTGTCAAAATAACATTCAGAGTGCGGTTTGAAGCCTTTGGCGATAAGATGGTTGATGGCGACATAGATGAAAACCCCACAAGCAATGCCCATTGAGATCGCATACACCCAATCAGCTGCTGCTCCTTCAGTCGTGGCATCAATGGCAATGCCTATTCCCACTCCAATGGGACTGGATACAGCGAAGGCAAAAGAATAAGCTGCAGTTATCAGAAATGGCCTCTTTGGTAGCATCCTCAGCAGTGCTATTCCCATTGCAATGGCTGCGAAGAGTTTGTGCAACGATATTGTCCACAGATTCCTCCATGCTTCACCTTCACTAGCTGAAATTTCATTTTTGGGAGAGGGATTATTGTTAATATTGCTAAACGAAAACACACTATACACAACTTTATTATAGAATGAAACCAACTAAACACAACTTGATTCGTTTGTAAGTAATGCAATTAATATGTACAAAATTAGCAAATTCAGATTGACTATATATTCTTACATTCATGTCATGGCACGACCTGAATTTGACGCATGATATTTAGGGTTAATAATTTTTGACACAACTCGCAAACCTAATACTAAATTGGTGAGTTAGAGTTAAAGGGTCTCACCAATTTAATTAAGTAGATTTGATTAGAATTACTTATATAATCTTATAAGCATGCCTTAATACGATTCGAACTTGATATACGAACACAAATAGCTATTTCTAAACTGGTTCTTGGATATTGAAAGATAGGTAAGTACGAAAACCGATCAACCAAATCTTTAATTATAGCTCGTTACTTATTCCATGACATATAAATTAGAACCCCATGGAAAGTAGTGCAAGAAGGATAATAAGTCATTGAATATGAAGAAGACAAACTCAGGAAAAAACTCTAATTTAATTACCTGAAACTCCCACGGCAATCCCCTCAAAAATGGAATGAAAACACAGGGCGAGGATGAGTAGTATGGTGTCTCCAAGCGACGTCGTTGTCCCCAAGAGCGACGTGTCGTTGTGACCCACATGCACCTCTTTAGGTTGTTCTTCCGGCGTGCTTCCTTCTTCCACAACCAGAACTCTAGCTTCCGATCTTCCGCCACGGCTTGTAACAAAAGTCACCACGCAATCCCCAAGCATTGTCAGAAGATAACCCGATGACGCCAGCATGAAAGCAAAAGGGTATGTTTTATTCGTCAGGTCGGCAAACCCTCCGGCAGAATCGCTCAAGAAATGCATCATAGAGGTCCCCAAGAAAACTCCGCCTGCAAATTGCGTGCCCAGAAGAAGAAAGCTCTCATTCCATCGGTAGAAGTAAGGGGAGACTCCGGCTGCAAAAGTGCTCACCAGGAGAATTATCAAACACCATACTTTCACCTGAATCAGGTGCTTCGAGTGCAAACTTTCATTGCCTGTATCGCTGCTATCATGTCCTCCATGGCCGTTGATCAGAGACAGCTGGAGGAGTAGGAGAGAGAGAAAGAAAGTGGTTGACTTTAGGGTTTTGATGGAGGAGATGGACGCCATTGATGGATAAGGTCGAACAACTCTCTCATACGGTTAGCTAGGTTGGGTGTAATGTTCGTTATAATATAAGAAAAGCTATGTAAATAGTACTTCCTCGATCTAAGCCTCCTACGGCTATCTCTTTTTGCAGTACAGTTTTGACTTTGCAGGATATTGTAGAATTGTACTACACACACTCCTCTCACTTGATTAAGTCTCTAATCAATATATAAACTTGTGTACTACATTAATTAGTAATTAATAATTAAATTGAAGAGTGGCAATGGCTGGCTTCAATGAAGTTTGCTAGCCAGCTTGCTTGAAGCAATATAAGTACCCGATAACTCAGGAGAACTCGGTTGCGATTCACCTCCGTTTTTCTCAATTGTTTAATTTAATGTGTGTTTCATTATGTATTAATTACGTCATTTATAATTCTCTCATCTTTTTTTTTTTTTTTTTTCTTTTTCTTTCCTCTTTTAAACTTGCCTAATTCTCAATGTTTATTATTATTATTATTTTTTTCAAACGGTCATATATATGCGGACAGAAAGAAAGAAATGAGAGAAATGTGTGTTCTTGTTGGAAAGAGAAATAAAAGAGGAATGAGAAAAATCTTAAAGAAAGAGAAACTAATTGAAAGTTTATGCATTGGCTGAATAGTGTGACACTGTTCACCGATGTATGACAAATGCATTTTGGATTTTGTTTGCATAATCCAATGGCGTAGGTTTTTAGCGGAATGATGAGCTGTTTTAGTTAAAAAGACAAATAACTAAGTGTTGAAATTAATAGCTCATATTACTACTAGTGAAAGGCCAAGTAGATGGGAATAGAGTTTAATAAACTATATTTTCTCATTAAATGCTCAAACATAATTTATTTTAGAAGTTTAGATTAGATGAACGGATGAGAATCTCAAATTTAAAGAAAATTTTAAGAGATCTCATTCCATGCATTTCAGCAAAATCATATTTGAAAAAGAAAGATGTTTTGGAAATGAAAATGCTAGGGGTTCTCCCCGTAGGTTCTCTTGGTGTTCTCCTAGTCTTATGTAAAACATGATTTAAGAAAAAATAAAATTGTAGTGGCCGCCACCACCAGTTTTTTTAGGTATTAGCATCAAATTTAAGGCATTAGCACCAAAATTGAGGCATTAGCACCAAATTTAGGATGATTAAATCCATTTTGGGTGATACTAACTTTAAAGGGTTAATCTTCCACCCTTAGGTTTTAGTTTTAAATCTAAAAACAAGTTTTAAAGCATTAGAACCTAACTATTAATTCATAAAAATTAATCGGTTGACAAAAAAATGATACTATAATTTTATTTTTTCTTAAATCATATTCTACTTAATACTGGGAGGCAGGAGAACACTATGAGGAGAACCCCTAGCAAACCCCTTTTGGAAATTCAAACGTAATGAACTTTCAATTGTACAACATTCAATTCAATTCAATTCAATTCATGCGTTAATGCTATAGAATTAATGCTACATCCTAAAAGTGATGAGCATTGATCAATTCATGCATAATTGGAGCTACATAATTAATGTACATAATTAACAAATTGTTTGGGCAAAGGTAAAGAACCAACCAAACCTAATGTTGCCGATGAAGAAAATAGTATTTTAAAAAAAATAATAATAAAATTAGAAGATAACTTTTACTTTTTTGGCTCTTGGAGAGGAGTTATGACGAGTTATATTCAACATTGGCTATAGAGAGTTGTTAAATGGTGTTTTTATTCAAATTTTACAGAAAACCAAATGTCTCATACTATACATTCTCCCAGGAATCTCTCATCCTTCACATGTGTCTCATATTCAACGGTCATTTTGAAAAGTAGAATGATGAGAGAATGATCATGGGAAAAAATAAATCATCTCTCTAACTAAATATAAAGAGCTCAATGTAAATGCTTTTAAACCCAAAATATCTACGCCCAGATAACAACCTTAAACAATCACATAGGCTAGAAGAGAAAATGACGTACACAATTAGTGGGCAATAGGCAATAGCTAAGTTAACTCTAAAACGTAATTAAGAAACAAAAGGCCGTACGTGTCCCCACCTTAAGCTTTGTCTTATCTTAATTCCTTGCATGGTAGATTAGTAGTTGACTACTTGGGAGCATTCTTGCGCACGTCACAAACGATTTTCAAAGATTCCGGGCACACAGTAACTTTGTTTTCATTTGTAAATAACTATTAGTTTCTGAAAATGCTATATAAACAAATAACAAAGAAGCCGCGTCTTACAAATGGATCAGTATCCTCTCTATATCATATTACAGAGTCGAGATTAGACAAAATATAAAGAAGTTGTCAACATTTATAAAAATACTATAAACAACATTTTTATTTCACAACTATCTCATAATATTAATATCATAATTCCAACTAACTTTTAGATTTTTCTTTTTTCTTAACGGCCAATTGAATGGTTGGTTAATGCTACCGCATTAGCATAGTCAGATAGTTGTGAGCTAAAAATATAATTTATAACTAAAAATGTGCAACTTCAAAACTTTGAGCTAAGAATGCTAGAACAAAGTAGTAAATGGCAGAGGAGCTTGCAACCTTTGTTATTTTGGGTAAAAATAGATGCCCAAATAAGGAAAAGGCCAATCCAGAAGAAGATTATACACAAATATGTAATGCATTTTACAGACAGATTACTTAGCAAAGTCATTAAACAATGTCTGAGCCATCTGATTCACTCTCCCTGCTATCCTGCCATCCGGATCCTGCCCTGAATTTACAAACAGGGCATGTGCCTTTGCCGCAGCCATGGATCAATACAATTGGCATGAAACTGCCAAGAAAACAAGAAACCCACATCGCTAAATTTTGGAAATATGAGAAAAAGTACAATGAAGTAACAAAGATTTTAGTAACAAGAATAACGGTTAAGAAGCTGCATCTATCCCAACTCACTCAAAAAGCCAAAAGTAATAGTTAATGAATTTTAGGAATAAAATAATTTGCAATATCTTGTATATTCGTGCAAAATTCAGGAATCAAGAGATTATAGTAACAATATAGGTCAAAAATTAAGTTATAATTTATCGAAGATAAGATTTATATATTATTATGAGAAATGCCAATACACTTCTATACAATTTTCCTGATGTGGTATTGCCAATCGACTTTTTGATTTGCAATTGTTTCAAAAAAAATTTAAGGGTTTATTGGCAGTGTCAAATCAGTAAGGTGAGATAAAAGTTTGATGTATAACATTACTCTAGTATTATATGTATTGAATAATGATAAAAACAACACTTTTAGCATACATTGTTGATGTGGCACTACCAATCAACCTTTGACAGTGCCACATCAACAAAGTGTGATAAGAGTGTTGTTTCTAGCATTTGTCATATGTCTTAGGCCTGAAAAAATTTGGAAGAATAAATAAATAAATTTATGGGGGGGTTTTTGTCATTTTACTAATAGTGCCTCCCCTGCCCCCACCCAAAAAAAAAGAAAAAAATCAGAGTCTAACCTGGTTCTTCTTAAACTAAATTTCTGGCTTTGTCTCTATGTTTTAGTAATGAAAAAACAAAGAAAACTTCGAGACCGGAAATGTTTGGAGGTTTTGTAGTGTGTGCTACACACAATATAGTGGATCAGATTAAACGTGGGCAGTGGAAGAACCTGATGCAAACACGGCAAGCTACGAACAAGCTCCCCCCTATTAACTTGCTCCAAGCAAATGCTGCATGTCAGTTCATCTTCCGGGCCCTTTATGCTCCCGTCTGCCTTTCTAGAGTCTTGCTTAGTCTGATTGCAGAACAGAAAACTAGAATCTTCAGAGAATGCACAAAAAGGGTATATATAATGATGATGAAAGAGCACTGAATTCCACAAGCTCATTTGCCAGAGCTGGAAAGTTTTCCTACCAGTTTAATTACAGGCAGATGCTGTAATTACTATTAACTGGAAAGGACTAACACCTTCCAAAACAAACAATCTTTCAAATTCAAGTTGTTTCTTTTTTCCCCAGGGGCATCATTGCCATTCTAATGAGCTTCAATTATCACAGGCTTTATTCTTATTCATTATTCAATCAAACTTGCAAAAAAATAAATAATTAAAACCTCGGGTGGGCCTGAAGAAGAAGACTCCTGTTGCGGTGATGAGCTGCCACTAAAAGAAAAAAACATCCTTTCAAACTATTGTCATGGTGCAATGGAGATTAGCACAAATTTATATATACTTTTTGCAAAAACCAGCGGTTCTTATGGAATACAGCATTTTAGACATAAAAAACATTTCCCTAAGCATTTCTGTAAAAAATGGATTCCTCTCTCATCCAGGTTAGTCAAATTCCAATATATGATATGCAAATAAAAGATAAGACTTTCTGAGGATCTTCTTTGTCAGCAGTCATACTCATTAAACAAATTAAATTGAAAGCAGTTTTAGTAATTAAACAAATCAAACTATTTATCCAGAGTTACAAGTTTACTGCCCTTTCCTTCCATTACTTAATGAGGTCAGAAGTTCATTACGTTCTTCACCATAAATATGACTGTTGTAATGAACAGTTAGTAATTTTCTATCAGGTGATAATACTGAGGGTAGGTTCAGTACTGGATTGATGTTATCATAATCTATGAGCCATCCATATACTGATAACTGCAGACTGAAAAGAGGTTATAATATCATTTAAAGACACAACATATTCTCATCCACACATCTTTCTAACTTACTTCTTTGAGCCAGCAACCCTATACTTGTGAACAGGTAAAGCATTTATCTGTTCCTCGCTCATTGAAGGAGTTGTGGAAGTATTATCAGAGTCCAATGCCCTGAGAGTATCATAATCTGCACCAGAATGAACAAATAATTTCATCCACAGATAAATCACAGGTAGGAATTCTAAGGGCATTGCTATGGGCATCTGCATATGCACCACCAACTTACAAGAGGTGACCCCATCATACAAATCCAAAAGGTACATTTCAACAAAAAGGACAATACCTAGGTCATCAAACTCACGGTCAAGAAGTGCAAGCTGGAGTCTCAGTCCTTGTAATCGTCCTCTTGTTGCCAACGCCATTGATGGTGGCATGTGCAGTCGCAGTTCAGTATGAGCAAGCAAGCCACTTGCTGCTGCAGCATGAGCCCGCGCCTGTGCTTGAAGTTGTTGACAAGTTGCATACATCCTAAGGCTTGTGGCCATCAAAAAGACACCCACAACTACCCAGAGCTGCATGCATGAATAAACAGGGTTACCAGCTTAAATGATGTCTATGTTTTATGCCTTGGAATCACTTACCAGAAGTACAAGTACATGCCCATGTGAAATACTTAATGAGAACATACCAAAAAGTTTGGTGACATCTGATGAGAGTTCAGAATCATGAAAAGCAAAATAACTGTTGAACAAAGAGGTAAAGATGTGGATTAACAAATGCACTTATAAAACATCAAGTAATGGAACAGAAAAGGACAAGAGTCGAATACATTACCTGTGACAAGAAAAGCAAGTGAATTAGTATTAACCGGCCGAGTTGTATGAATACGCTGATAGGAAAAGAGCAAAATCAGCATGGTGACAAGCTTAAAATAGAAAAATCAGAGGATATAATCTAATTGAGATACAGGTAAAAAAGTAAGCGAAAAGCGCAGACATGCACCCAGTAAAGCGTGGACATACCACAGCAGGTGGTTCAGGAATAAATCCTGGAAATCCACTTTCAAGATCTGCTCTATTCCCTCGAAAAACAAAACTCATGGTTCCAAATTCCTCTTCCTTCAAAATATAAAGGATATTATGAGATTATGCTCAAATACAGCAAGTCCTATGTAATACTAACACAAGCTAAATTTAAGTGCAGCCACCCCAGAGAGTCACAGATTTTCCATAGATGCCAGTAGCAAGTGTTTGTCTTTAGTTTATATACTAAACTTCATGCAATTTATTTGTATCTCTCACAATCTTCCCAAAAATATACTGGAAGAAAATCAGACCAGTGACGTTACTTTTACACAGGTGCTGTCAAGTCACCTGTCCAAATTACCAGCAAAATGTTGAGTGGCACTCAAGCATAGAACATGGAAAATCATCAATCATATTTATCAGTTGCTCAACTCAAACATATCAACAACGTAAAACATAGTAATCCATATCAAGTAGTAATTGACTTGTCATAGAATCATTTTCAAGCCAATTTTGTGCACGTCATAAATCAGAGAGTGAGAGCAGGGAAGAACTTTATGTTGCAAGTTCAAGCATCAGCACAATCAAAGAGAATATTGAACATTATTAATAACATACCAGCACCCACAAGATATGCCCACATGGGTAAGATGTTTCTCTGGTAAGATTCTTGATTTAAAAATGGAAAGCATACCCACCCATCTGATGAAGATATTGGATGGTCAAAATACACTTGATTATTTTTAATCTATTATGTTGTGAAATCTAATGTGGGAGACTTTATACTTGTCGGTTCCAATATTTCTATCTGCAACTCATGCCTAAAAAAAATGTAACATGGTCTTATAGGTTCACGCAGTACATTTATAGAGATGCAAATCACAAATATGGAGACCACCAAACAGTTGGTGGAAGCATCATTAACAATGACCCAGATGCACCAAAGGGATCCAAAATGGAAAAAAGGCTCTTCAACAAACATATAATGCATGGTGAGATAGGTATACTAGCAAGAGCATGATATCAGACCATGGACCAAGTAATTAAAAATAGCATACAAGTCCCTAAAGCTCAACTGTTATGTAAGAGGAGAGAACATTGTTCCTGGAGTACTGAACCAGCACTCTGTACTTCCGGGTAAGTAAAACATTGCCGTCTGAACACCAATGCACTACTGTACTGAAGCATGGCTCCCAGAGTGCTGATCCCGCAAAGAATATGATTTTAGTACGGATCAGGAGTCCCACCGCAATTCCAAAACAAAGCATCTATAAAGTAACCACGACATTGTCTAAATAACCCAAAATGGGGAACACTGAAATTGACCAAAAGGAGACCAATTTCTTTCATGCTCCTGACTCCTGAGCTTCTCTTTAATGAAACACCTTCCTAATTGCGATCCATAAAGGCCTGGGGTGGGAATCAGCAAGTTTACACTATCCTAATACATACAGGAACTATAATCATGCAAGTAACAACACAAAATTCAGCGATCAAAATTAAACAAAAAGACAAAAATTGCTCATAGAATGATCCAATCAAAAACCCCAACATGAACCTAATTCGTTGAGTTGCTCTACAACCAGAAACACGCTCGAAGACAGCATTTTCTACTACACAGAACCCACATTGTCATTATCCTAATTTAACTCCATGAATACTCACACCAGCACAAATTCCCCCAAACAAAATGCAAAAAAAATTGATGTATTGCTGAGACTGTTAGGGGAGAAGATAAAAGAAAACGCAAAATGCTGCAATGTATTGGATACCAGTAAAATCAGAAATCCTGCTTTTCTTTTCCAAATTTCCGGAAATTTTCTGGGAAACCAAACAGAGTGGAAATGCAGGAGCAAGGTAACACTTACAGATCGCGTTGTTGGAAAAGGAATGGGGGAGATCGAAGGTACAATGTGTGTTTCTTCTGCTCCAACGTTTGCTGTTGTTGCCGATAGCGCTCTCGCTGTCCCAACCGTTTCAATATTTGTTTGGATTTATTTTATTTATTTAATGCTTTTTTCTCATTTTCTGTAATCTATTATATCTTCTGGGAGGCTCTAGACTGAGTGCCACGTCGGCTTGCAAATAATCCAATATGGTACATGCAAAGTAGTATTTTATCATATAAAATCTTTTCAAACAAAATTAATGAAATTTTATCGTATTTTATATTTATTATTTTTGAATAATAATAATTAAATTATTGAAAATAACTGTTAAAACTTTAAATTTAATAAAATATCTTAATAATATTTTTTTAAAAAAATATCTGATTCTTGTTTGTTACCGAGTAGGTATAGTCTCCGGTCCCGCGTATACTAGGCATCCAACTTAACAAACAGATACTTGGTCCCACGAGAATATTTTAGCAAAATCAATTATATATGCCGACATTATCTACTCCTAAACCTCCAATATTCTCTCTTTTTGTTAATATATATAGACATAAATTTCTTCTAGTTTGAAGGAAATATTCTTTAACTCATTTAAAATAGTATCAAATATCTATAAATATTTAAAACGCTTGTTAAATTATTAAGGTTATTAATAGCAGTTTACTAACTTACTAATATTTAAAATATTTATAAACATTTGACACTATTTTAAATAGATTGAAAGACATTTTTTCTAAACTGATTTGAAAGAAATTTTTGTCTCATATACATGAAAGAAATTACAACTCAAACACAAAACACTCTAAAAAATACAAAAATAATTTACATATTTATATCACATCAAAATACTTTTCAAATAAAAAACAACTTACAAAACATATTAAGAAACAGAACCTACTCTTAAGAGTACGATACATATAGTGTTGAAAAATGCTCCCCATTTCCGTAAAGAAGATCAATGTCATGGAAAATCTTAGCGTGCAAGCAAGTTTGTGAACTTGTAATAATATGAACTTGATTTTTTTTTGGGAATTTTTAATTATATATACTTTATACTGATGGATTATACACTGGCGTACTCAAGAATAATCTCTTAAAGTGGGCTCCCAATACTCGAGATAATTCTAATAAGGTCTATCTCACAAATAAACACTACAAGCAAGTTAGGCATAATCAGGTCTCTAGAGAGCTCAACAACTTATATATAATGAGTCTAAGAATGAGCGTCATTCAGCTACATTGTGTCACTTCAATCACTTTTCATATTTTCCTTAGAATATCAAACAATGTCGTACTTTGATACACACTTCACACCTTACCTTCATACAATAGTAGCAGGTGACATTTAATTCGACACCATTAATTTACATAATCGTAACACACTGAAGTATGACATATGGAGTGAGATGTACACCACGTCTAATCAGAGCATTGCCCAATAGTAAAGAACACTTGACAAGGCTCATGGAGAGAAAAGATCGAGCCCATGATGACTAATGTAAACTAAACAATGTATCACATAGTATTAAACTATTCATTCTCTACCACTGTAAAGAGTTTTCTACTCTTTTAGTTTATACAAATATTAACTTACGCATCAGTGTTTTTCCGTCATATTCCCCAACAAAATCAACTTTACTTGTTTTCTTCTCTATTGTAAGGGCCGACCAAGTAATTCTTCATACATCTCTTGAATGTTAGATGATGTTATTGATTTTCCATCACTACAATTAATTTTACTGGCACCTTAAGAGTAAAAAATTGTGGGAACAAGTAAAGGTCACCGGTGAAGAAAAATATTTTCCACCCAATTGACTATGAAATACAACCAACAGTTGTGTATGGCTAAAAAAGAAGTAATCAACCAAGAAAGAGTCAATTTCCTTTAAAACAAAGCCAAAAGCAAACAAGTTGAGGTTCACTCTGAGGTTGTTGGCAAATTGGTCACTGCCGGCACAAACCCGGTGACGATTGCGTTGGTCGGCAGAGGCCCCATTCCAACAAGGCTTTCAACTTTGACAAGATGATTCGATTTCTCCATGTTGAACCTTTGGAGACGTCACTGAAAGTTGGCGTAGACCCAGCTGGCACTTCCAACAGCTGTAAACGCTACCTGCATTTGTGGAAGTGGATGGATGCTGATCGCTGAATTTAGTGATATAAAACGCTGTTGTTGCACTCCAATAATTTAGTGCTATAAGAGCTACCTACTATAATATTAATTTTGGTGATAGACCAAAATGGGCCACAGGGAATATGGCTTTTTTACTCTGTTTTAGAGATTATAACTTTTATTACAAAAATTTTATAAATTGATGCGACAATTCATATAAAGCTTATTTTGTTCCTCATCAAGTTCTATTTGTTTTGATTTAAAATATTTTTTAAAAAATACTTTTTGATATTTAGTAGGACCGAAATCATGACCAAATCCAAAACATTTTTGGTTGACCAAAAATACCTTTCTAATTTTCTTTTTAAAGAATCCAATAACATTTTTTAAGTTTGGCATTTTCTGTCTTTAAAGAAATTCAATCGGCTATGAACTACACCTTATGAAACGTATGTCACAAATTCAAATCCCCCATCCCCTTATCCTTGCATGGACATATAAAAAAAAAAACAGTTTAACATTTTCCTTCTTCTACTAACTCTCTCTTGCAATTCATTCTTTATTGGCATCGGGGTTTGCCGGAATCCTTTGCCGGCCACTAAAGGTCTCCTGCAGGTCATTGAAGGTTGCCAAAATCTGTTGTGGTGTTCACCAAAAGTTGCCGGCCGTTTTCTGTCATTGTTAACTTTCTGTACGAGTTAAATGTCAAAATGTTTTGGTTTTTTACATTAAAAAATTAATTAAATTTTATTACTCAATTTGTATCATTAAAATATTATCATGTGATTTATAAAAATAAAAAATTGTAGTGAAAATTTCCGTAAAAAAAACACCAAAAGCATTGGCATAATGGCATGTGATTTAAGGATAAGAAAATAGCAGGTTGACCCAAGACTAGAGTTGAATCTATCAACCTTTCTCTCTCTCTTTCTCCGTCTCTGGTTGGCCAGATTCATCAACCTCTCTCTTGGGGTGATTCGTAAATTTTGTATACCCCGTGCCCGCAGACATAATTGCTGGCGGCCCTTTCAGCGGCAGATTGTGCTTTTTGTTCCTCTGTCAACGTAAAGAATAAGAGTATGGGGGGCCGTTTGTTATGTTTACAAGAACACAATTAAGAGGGTTAACTACATTTAACCTCCTTTAATTACTGCTATTTTTGTAATCTTCATTCCAATGTTTTAACTTTTACAATGTTTTGTTGGATTTATTATTGGAATTGCGATCTCCTCCTTCCATGCCCAATATATATATAAGATCAATGACTTTAAAGACAGATTCCGAGATAAACTGCTAGACTTCTTTATCATGTTGCAAAGAGAGATCAAAGACGAAGATTTGAAGACGCAGAGCAGGCACGGATGAAAAAGACAGAGTAGATAACATATATTATAAAAATGATGGTAATTAGAGAAAGTAAATATGACGACATGAATAAGAGGAAGGGGGCTATGTGAGAAATGATAAAATTATTTTCTCAACCATCTCTCTATATAGACTATAGTGAATAAGTGAATTTATCATTAAATTTTGTAAAATTCATAAATCTACAAATCAATGAAAATTTATTAAATTTAAAAAAAAAAAAAAAAAAAAAATTAAGAAAATGATGTAAAAGATCTCGGGACTCAAATTCTTCCTCTAGTCCAAAACAATATAAACACAATCATTTCTTACACGATATACTACAAGCACTTGAGTTGCTTGACCTCCATTTCGATCAATAATGAAAAAAAGACCCTCCTTCTACCCTGTTTTTTGTTTTTTCCTGATTAAATATGACAAAAAAACACAAGAAAAGTTGATTGAGCTCCCCATGTTCCAATGCCACTAGTGGATTTCATGAGCTGAAAAGGCAAAGAGCCCCCCTCTCAAAAGCCAAAGCACATGGCAAAGTGCTTTGCTTTATGGCCAAATGCCACTATTTTGGTCATTGCATCATTTTGCCGAAAGGCAGATCCAACAGGCCTATGCTGATAGTAGACTTTATGAGCCAGTAGCTGCTGATAAATTATGTGTTGCAATCAAAATCTGTGGCATGTACGTTTGACCCATAATTGGTCATGGAAAATTCGTATTCGTCAGCCATAATAAATCACTTTTATGAGCTGAAATCACTCACAAATCTCCCTTCATTCGGATCATCTGAATTTCAACTGCCATTAGCAGCAGTTCAAACAACACAGAGATTGGGACAAATGGAGAGAGACCAGATAGCAGTTTAATAAATTGATCGCCAAGGAAAAGAATTTTACATGAAACTGAAGCTAAAGTTTACAACAATTTAGAACAAATAAGTAAAGAATGCTTCCAATATGACCTTCAAGCTGGTAATAGCCAATATACCTTCTATTTTCAGGCCAGCAAAACTGACTTTCTGCTTATAATAAACGAAACTGGCCCATTCTCTCTGTACTCAGCCTTCATTTCATGGAAAACTTCCAAAAGAATTGTTCTTTTGATCTTGAAAGCTACCATGGTAAAGAACAAAATCGAAAATCTTGCTAAATTCAGTGCTATTTACAGCAAAAACGACTTCTGACTTCTAAATATAGTTCCCATTTAACAAAGATATCAAAGAAACCAAAAGGAATTCAAAATTTGTCATCAATTTGTACCCAAAAACAAAACAAAAAATCACCATCTTCCATTATTCCCACTCTGATCCTCCAAAACCCAAGCTCTGTTCCGCCTCCGAGCGTGCCTACCCAACACAGAACCCGAATTGCTCTGACTTCTGCTCAAAGACCCAGATTCAGACCCAGAAGAATTCGACCCAATCCTCAAGAACGAAAACATACTACGGAAAGCCCTCCGAAAACCACCACTTTCTCTCCCTCTAGTCCTCGAAGCCCACGAAACCCGTCTCAGGCCCCACCCGCCCCGAACCCACCATCCATTTCGGTGTAAACGACCGGTAGCTCTCTCTCCGCCGCCGCTCTTCTCCCACCGGAAAACCTCCCCACCGCGAACCCACCTCCCGGTAGCCTCCATATGGTCAGCCCCACCGTCTCGTCCTCCGAAATCTCGGCCTCGTTTCGCTCGCTTGGCAGCTCATGCCGACATACCGGGCAAGAGTTTCGGAGCGAGAGCCAGGGAAGGATACAGTCCGTGTGGTATATGTGCTTGCACGGCATTTCGCGAGCCTCTGATCCTAGTTCGAACGCTTCCTTACAGACCGCGCAGTGGGACTCCGATCTGACGTGGCTACCACCAATTTCGATTGTCGGCAGAGACTCTATCGCGGCTTTCGATGCCGGAGGATTCTCGGGCCGCCCCAACCCCGTTACTTCGATCTGGGCCAGCTGCTCCAACAACCGGTCGAATCCCGAGCCCATCAGAAACTCCGACATGCTCGCCGGAAGCGGCCGAAGCCCCGACCCTGCCCCATCATCGTAGTACAACTCGAAGCTGTTCCTCTCTCCGTCACCTTCAGCGGCAGATTCGGCCGCGCCACCACGGAGAACTATGACCGGGTTGAACGGCGAACGGTTGCCAGATCTCCGGCGGCTCCGGCGGGAGACTGGACTAGGGGCTCTGTCGGAATCTTGACCGTTGGATCCGAATAAGTACATGGCTGACGTAGCAAATCGACGGTTGGGATTTTCCGAGGATGGTGCGTTCTCGATCTCCTCGATGAACCCACCGTCGCAGTAGGGGCAGGTAAGATTATCCTCCGACCACATGTGAACGAAGCGCGAGCATCTGTAACACCAATACGATGTCGCAGGTGATGACATCTCCGTCAATCTTCCAGTCCAAGATCTGCTTCACAAGTTTCAGATCTCCGGCGAGTGCGAGCGAAACAAGAGAGAGAAAGAGGTTGGAGAGATAAAAAGTGAGAGACTGGAGTTTGAAGAGATGAGTAAAAGGAGGCGAAGGCTTTTAAGGCACGCGAACTCAGACAAGAGTGTACTCCACGCGGCAACGCATGGTTCGGTGAAAGTTTGAAAAGTCATATGGGGAAAATTAGGGAGCGTGGGAATGCTTAAGACAAAAAGAAAAAGGACATAATAATTGTCGTCGTGAAATTGGGTTGGCGCGTTGAGGAGCGTGGCTGACTTTCCGGGTGGGGACACGTTTAGGACGCCGAGTTTGAAATTCAAATAGTCGCCGATCGTCGCAAGAAGATTCGTAACGAGGCAAGCCTTGTTTTGTGTTTGGTGTCTTTTTCTCGTGAAATTGACGAAGGTGGGCCCCACTACTCTAATAATGCGTTGTTTTGTTCTTTGTTTAGGTTAGGATTAGGAACGTGCTGAGTTTAATGCAAAGTCTTTTTTTTTTTCTGAAAAAAAAAAAGGAAAAATTCCATAAATTTTCTTGGAATTTCAATTTAATTTTTGAGTTTTCAATTTTAGCAATTACCTTCTTAGATTTTTCTTTATTTAAATAGTTTCCTTATTAACTATGTCCAAATAATTAACAGTATTGACATTTATTAATTAATAAGGAATACTATGTGATTTTCTAGTGTTCTTTTCGTGTTTTTCTAATCCTATGCGAAAATTATTATTTTTTTTTTAAAAATTACTCTTATTTCTCTCACTTGATTTTTATAAAATAATTTCCTTTTACAACCAGAATAATACAAGGAAAACACGATGAGCGCACTTAACATTTAATTATAGGGTAACTTTTGTTTGGCATATCATGTGTTAATTACAAGTGCAAGTGCCATATAGTACAATTTTTTGACATGTCCACATAAGAGGGAGGATAAGAGATTCAGATTAGTGGCGTAGTTTAAGCGAAATTAGTTCTTGGTCATTAATTATCTCTTAGAGATGCCACATAGCACAATTAGCCGTCACCTCTTATTTCATTTTCATTTTTTTTTTAAAAAGAAATAATGTTTCAACTTTTTTAAAATCTGTAGTTATAAGTTAAAGTAAATGAATGTTTCAACTTTTTTAAATTTGTAAATATAAGTTAAAGTAAATGTGTCATGTGAGACATATAGTTGGCTTATATCGTATCAAATGAGAGTATTGAGTTTAATTGTGAAAATTTAAAACTTAAGGACTAAATTAAAATTACATGGGAAAAAAAAAAAAAAAACAAAGGACTAAAAATGAATTTTATTTTCTCACTTAAAAAATTGGGGGTTGGTTTAATGGTCACGATTACGTCCAAATACCAAGTCATGTTGATGTTAGACGGCATAAACTTTTGTGGGTTGAAAGTATTTGCGATTTACAAGTTGTATTTGTTTAATGAATATAGTGATGAAGCATGGTGGTGTGAACAAATAATTAAATGTTGATGTATATGTGAACAGATAACAAGCTGTCGTTGATAATCAACTAAATTAAGATAAGAAGTTAGGAGTTTAAGTTCAAATTAATCTTCTCATTCTCCACATTTATTATTCCACACTGTATCTCATTAGACAGTAACGTTTTGAAAGGTGCGTTATGATAGGAGCCGGAGGATAAGAGAATTTAATTATTTATTTAATATTTTATTGATTTTATTGATTTGTTCCATCTTTTTGTTCATTGAAGGACATTGCTCTTCCTTATCTAAGCATTTTTCTAGGGTAGCCAATGCAATACCATGCTTTGTAATGTATATAATAAGTCCATGTATTGTCAAATAATTAGATCTTATTTGGACAACGTAATATTCCCGTAACATGATTCATGGTCATTGAATTAGAATATTATTTAAATAATTAAATATATTATTTTTTTTAACTAAAATTTTAAAATAATTAATTATTTAACATAATATCAAAACATCTTAAATTCAAAGTTAATCTCCATAATTCACTTAACATTATAAATAAATATTTTATGTATTGAAATTCACTTATTACGAGAACATTTCGAATATTGTTAGAAATTATATTTTTATCTCATAATTATCTAACAATGCTAACACGAATGGACCGGAATTGACATTTAAACATTGACATTGTATAATAATAATTGTAAGAATAATATGTAGTTTCTAACATTACTAGAAAGTTTAACTTCATATTTTTATTAAATATTTTATGTGTTGAGTCATGCTTAAAAAAATTTTAAATATGCATTAAAAAAAATTATTAAAATATTAAATATAATACCAACATTATCAATTTATTTATTTTAGTTCGTTTGATTTGGGAGATGGTAGTAAGGTAATTTGCAGTTGGTGTGGGGTTGGATGACAGAGCAAAAGCGAAAGTTGAGTTTGTGTCTCTTGTTTCCTTAATATTCGTAAAGAGCTTCTGTTCTGTTGAGGTGCACGCGTGAGGCATGCCCTATCATTGCAACTCCCACGAGATGCGCCGGATTCCATTTTCTACTACTTTTTGCCATAAATCATCATCAAATATTTCATCCATTTTCACCATTTTTTTTTCCTTTTTGTTAAAAGAGGAAACATTTTGAGAGTACTATTTTTGTCTCTTTAAAAAATAAAATGATAAATATATATTTTTTTAATATAATTAACGGCATGTTATCCAATTCAAATAAATTAGAGAGAATTCTTATTCTCAAGTTTAAAACCCATTTAAAATAAAAGACCAACTCGAACGAGTAATGATATAAGAAAGACGATAATTTTTTTAAAGTCATCTCAAATGTGATGTAACATTTAAAATCACTAATAGATTAAAATCCAATGATGATCATCTCAAATTAAATGGTGATTTTAAATGACACATTATATTTAAAATAACTTTAGTCCTTCTTATATCATTACTCTAGTAAAGCCTTTTCACTATAAAAAGAACACGAACAGAAGTAGTATGTCCATCAGCTTTCTCTGCACATTCCTTTGTTCTTCCTCTCAAGCACTATATTGAGTTAATCATCAGAATGTCTTCGGTCTCGTGGGAGATAGTTTAGCAGATTGAGAAATCTGTTTGTTAAAAATCTTAGTTTCTTTGTCTTTTGGTTTTTTCTTCTAAAAAGTTATCGACAAACAACTCCACTCCACCAACATTTTGAGAGCATGCATTATGATCACCTCTCTGATCTCCTCTCCCCTCGAACTAGACTCTCTAGCTCCTCCTCGTCTGAATTTCATTTTATCTCATTATAAAAAGAAAAAGAGAAAAGTAGAAAGACGAGTATAATATGTATATTGACTGACCCAGGCAAAGAGATTGACCTCAATGAAAAGGAAAAGGTCAAGGAAAAACCCGTAACGTGCTTTATGGTCTTTGTCTTTGAGGTAATTGATTACGCCCCTCTACTAGCTTGTTTAATTAGCACCCAACAAAAAATAAATAAATAAAAGAAAAAGAAAAAGTCTATAAATTACTCTATTATCCAAGAAAGAGAAGTTGCTTTTCCTTTCATCAAGCCTTTAAAAAGCAACTTGTGACGAAGACTTCCCTTCCCCACCACAAGAAAACGCGTTGCCCTCGGCCTACTACATCGATCAAATTCAATACGCCATACCTACGGCCTTCGTTGGTGTCCTCTTCTGCCAAACACCATCAAAAAAATATTACATTAAAACAACGCGGTTTTGGTGGTAAACATTTTGGTGTCATTTTAAATATAGAGTTAGGGCTATAATTTGATCATATTTATTATTTTTGGGAACACTTTGATACAAAACTATTTAAAATAAGCAAAAAACACCTCCAAAAGCTCATATAAAAAAAAAAAAGTAATTATAAAACCGTCGGTTATTAGTTTGAATAACCACTAAGTCTCATAAGCGGTTGCAGCTTTTAGTAATAACCACTAACCACAACTACTTGTATATCCCTAGGCTGGACTAAAATTTTCTTGAGCCATATGTTCATCTCAAACAACTACCCGATTGTTAATGTCTCCTAAAATAATATATTATTTCAATGTCCTTTCAAATTATAAAAAATTGTCACCGTCTCCTAATAACAAAAATATTCTTAATAAAAATGAAAAAATGGAAAAATGGTGACCCACAGCCGTGTGGGTATTTACAATTTTTTATTTTCAAGTTTAAAGAAGTATTTTTGTCTATTTAGTTTAATTTGATAAATTTAATAAAAAGATTAAAGGATAGTCAAAGTCAATTCTTTGCCTCCCTCTCCCCAGTCTCCACTCAGTGATAATTTGAAGCTATTTACCTTTAAATTATCTTCTTCACTTTTATTTTACTCTGCTTTATGACCATCTCACCAATCACTAAAGTAAGTTTTAGACAAAAACATAACGATTCATTTCTCATTCAGTCTGCTTTCATTTTTTCCCTTTTACAGTTTATAATGTTTTCACTTTATTTAAATTTTATTACTATTTTCACTACGAAGCCTCTACAAATTCATGTAGCATCTTCTTCTGCGTTACTTGTTATATCAGCAACTTAAAAATTTTATTTTCACACCAATTTTATTTTTGATTAATAACTATTACATCGCCATGTCAGTCTGACATGCTTTTGATCAAGCACAAAATAGGAAAAATAACTAGAATTCAAAGAGGTACATGTCTATATATGAGGAGGTACAGTGGTAATCATCTTGATTAACAGCATCACAAAAGTACTGTGAATTATTTAGCTCCATCAGAGAGACCTGACAGACTTCAGCAAACTCCCTCCAAAGTAATCTTGGAGGAACACATCTCTGCAAGTGAGGTGTTCAAAGGTAGAAGTCAGTATCAACCAAAAGTTCTTTTTAAAAAAACCAAACTGAATAATTGCAAAATGAAGCATGAATCTCAACTCAAACACATTATAATGTCATCCAAGACCACTTCCAATATCATTTAAGAGGAAAAAAAAAATTAGAAGTGTTCGGACAAATTTCACACACTAGCACTTGGGGGAAGTTTTCTTCATCCTTATAGAAGTTGAAAACTCTAACATCTAGCTTTACAGATTATCTTACAAAGCCTTGCTCCTGCAGAAAAATGACTTCTGCAACAGGAGGTCTAAAACATTGGTTCTGCAGATTTATTAAATGACAACATTTCTACTTAGAATCACATACGTACAGACTTCATTGGAATCTGCAAGAACATTTACCCACTGATCAGGGTCACAAGTCTGCAACTAATTTCTAATTAAAGATGCATAATGAATTGTGAATAGTCTCGAGGCCCACAGAGTTGAAAATATGGCCCATTACCATAAGAGGTCCATTTTATTCAAGGCATCTTGGATTCTAGGGAAGCCCACATGCATTTCCGAAAATAAGATGCATGTGGGTATTAATCCTCATTCGAGGTGCTGTGAAGTTACATTTTAAATCAATTTTTCATTTTGATTTAAAACAAAAGAAGAAGCAAGAGTTTATCATGACAAACCTGGAGGTGTTGCGTCTCATAACCATAACTAATGCCTCGGCTTTTGATTTCGGAATGCCTGTCTTTGATGATGTTCTTTTCTAAGACAAAGTTGATGGAAGATCTTAAACATGATGTCATCAACATGTTTATAATACCATATCCTCCACCTCTTCCAAAACATAAGGGGTCCAATTATAATTCCAAAGCCAAAAACAAATCCCATTTCAGCACTTATGTAATTCCACTCAATCTTACTCCCATGACTTTCTTCATATGTTGGAGGTGACAATCGTGGATCTTCATATATGCATTTCGATTTCAAAGGGAAACCACATAATCTTTCGTTTCCTTTAAAGGAAGTTGCCGAAAATGTACTAAATTGCTTGATCAATGGAATCTGTCCCACCAATTGGTTGAACGAAAGGTTGAGGACCGACAGAAAAATAAGACCATTGGCGAGTTGCACGGGAATTTCACCAGAAAGCTTGTTGCTTGATAGGTCTAGTGACTCAAGATGACTCAATTTTCCCAAAGATGTTGGGATTTCGCCCGTGAAAGCATTATGCGACAGGTTGAGGGAATATAACAACGTGAGTTCTCCAATTTCTCTAGGTATGTGACCCTCAAAATTGTTGCAAGAGAAGTCAAGGACGGTGACGATAGTTGGAATCTTCTCCAGCTCCACAGAAAAACCCTTTCTAGTAATTGTTATCGTATCTTGATAAGAAAAATTACCATAAAATTCAAGGTAATTAAGCTTTGGGCCCACCTCATTTCCTCGATCCATCATTGACGTCCAAGACAAAAGAAGTATTATTG
This sequence comes from Carpinus viminea, assembly GCA_013348765.1. Taxonomy (NCBI): domain Eukaryota; kingdom Viridiplantae; phylum Streptophyta; class Magnoliopsida; order Fagales; family Betulaceae; genus Carpinus; species Carpinus viminea. The sequence continues at coordinate 4,444,470 of CP054668.1, read as the reverse complement.
GAAGGTTACCTGTAAAATTATTTGAAGCTATGTCTACAATTTGAAGCCCCGGCCAGGTGAGATTAAGTTCTGGATGAGTAATGGATCCGTAAAATTTGTTAGATCGCAAAACAAGAACACTCAATGTGGTTGCGTTCTTCAAGAAAAATGGGAAGGTACCTTCGATGTAATTGTTCCCAATATCCAAGACGTCCAACCTAATGCAATTGGCCAAAGATTTTGGTAACTCTCCTTGTAGTTGGTTTTGATTGAGAGCTAAAGTTCTTAAACCACAATTATCTGGAAATGCATCAAGAATTGTGCCATTGAGCTTGTTTTCTTCTTAGATCCACACCCAAGTTTATCACTCATCTCAATCAAGCATTGAGGAATTGTGCCCGCTGATGGAATTATTAGATAGATATAGAACTTCAAGATTTGTAGCATTGCATATTGATATGGGGATGCTCCATACAATTTATTACTTGAAAGAAATAAGAATTCAATTTTAGTAAAGGACCGACTAAAGTTATGGCTAGAATGGAGGAATGGAAATTATTCACGAGAAATCCAAGTATTCGACATATGAGATAATTGGGACTGCCCTTGGAGTTGATTGGAGCGAAGTTTAGGTATAGAAGAAACATTGAGGATAGGTCCTTCCAAAGTCACTAGAAAATTGTAAGAGAGATCTAACTCAACAAGATTAGGAAGTTTCAGATCCAGTGGGCATCTCTCCAAAGATTTGGTTGTGTGAAAGGTCTAGACTAGATAAATAGGATTGGTTTCTCAAGAAATTAGGAATTTTTTTAAACTTGCAAGAAGTGAGAATTAATGTGTCAAGGGGAACAGAGGATAACGAAAAGTTAAAATCATTATATTCAGATAACAAGCTGGTGTGAGAAAGATCAAGGTATGAAAGATTTTTTAACTGCTGAATCACACTAAGGTTCAGGGAGTTACTAAATTTGTTTGAACCAAGTGAGAGTTCTTCAAGACCATGGAGTTCAGAGATAGACATGGGTATTGGCCCTTCCAGAAGGTTGTTATCCAAATAAAGGTGTTCCAAGAAGGAAGAAGCGTTGGAAAATTCATTGAGTTGACCAGAAAATTGATTATGGGAAAGATCTAACGCTTGCAATGATGGAAGTGAAAATAGAGAATCTGGAATATTCCCATTCAGAAAATTGCTACTCAAGTCCAAAATCTTAAGATTCAAAAGTTTTTCCCATTGAGTGGAAGTAATTTCACTTGACAGATAATTATTAGAAAGACTTACAATAGTCAGATTCTTGCACAAGTTGAAATTTGGAATTGATCCACTGAATTTGTTGTATGAGATATCCAAATACTTCAATTGTGTGAGGCTCCATATTGAGCTTGGAATTGATCCAACTAAATTGCATCTACAAAGATCTATTGTTGACAACATTTTAAGGTTACCAATGAAGATGGTAATGCCCCATAAAAACTTGTTCTAAGAAACATGGTTTGAAGAGATCCATTTGGAGAAATTCGCAAAGAACTTCAAGTAGAAAATTATAACAAGTCAAGCGTTTGTAGCGTTGGAACTTAAGATCTTTTGGAAATTTTCCATTCAACCATTAGAATTGGAGACTTCCAAGGATGTCAAATTTTGAAATCTGCAAAAATTCGAATTGGAGTAGAAAAGTCGTTAATTCAAACGAATAATTGAGAGGGAAGATTCTGCAAGGAGGATCAATCGGGCCTGAAAGATTGCAATATGACAAGCTCAACACTCTTAGATTTGGGAGTGAAGATGATAAGGCTTGACACCACTCATTACCTCGTGAGTATAAGTACACCATCAAGATGAAGTTCCATAAGCTCAAAGGTTTTGAACCAACACTTTTAAATTTGGATTCTCAAGTTCCATCATAGAAGTAATTATTAGATAAATCAAGAGTAACCAACCTTGTCAAGCGAAATCGCAATAGGAATTTGCCCCCAAAGCAAGCATTTAGAGATTTAAATAACTCAAATTCGCAAGCTTGCCAAACTTTGATGGAATCTCATGAGAATAGTTGAAGTCGTTATAAGCCAAACTCAAGCTCGAGATGTTGAAGATCAAGAGGCGCTTGAATTGTCGATTCCACCGAGATGTATTCATCACGGTCGAGACCAATAACACGCTCGCAAGTTACGCCTTCCGAACAACAATCAGCACTTTGATTCCACTTAACAAGTTTAGTGGACATAGTAGAATTGAACGTAAGATTGTTCTTCAATTGGAGCAACAAGGACTGCGATTGTTAAAACATGGGAAGACACCCCAAAGACAGAGATGCAGAGGAAAAGTGAGTAAATGGCCATCAAGAAAAGCCAAGAAAAGACCGGAGTCTCATTGGAGGCGTTATATATAAAAAATTAAGAGAAGTACAGTTTACAGAAAGAATGGAAGAGGTGGTGGTGATCGATATAAGATATAAATGGTGGATTATAGATATAGATGGGGTTGTGGGCCCCATGTATATAATTGCTGAAAATATATGGAATGGTGGGATAAGTAGTAGCTACATTATTGTCTGCAATTAAAGATGACGTTGGCATGGGCCGGGAGTCGGGCACTCTAGCTAGTAGTGTTTGTGGCAATTTGTTTAATTAGTGTTTGATTAAACATAATTAATAAGTTAAAAGTATTATTTAATTTGGTTTTTAAAGTATGCATGGGAAAATAGTGAACCACTTGAAATACTAATTAAAATAAAAGTTGTGGTTTTGATTTCAAGTAAACAATTAAGTTGGGACTCTCTCTCTTTGCCAAAACTATTGAAACCAACCCAATTTCACGTTGAATATTGCTGTCAATTTTGGATTATTAATAATTGGAGGTCATTAATTGCTTCACCCATGGGTTTGGGTTTTACTCTTCTTTCCGTTGCTCCAATAACAATTAAGATTCTTACTTGAATCATATGTGGAGTTGACGTGGTCAGAAATTAGACTTTGCTAGGATTTTCGACAATAAAAGATTCTTATGTTTGGTTTACTTCTAAATATCTTGTAAAATATTTATTTATATATTTTTTTCAAATTGTCATTTTATTTTTCTATTCCAATACGTACATTAGGTTGTCGGATACAAAATTGGGTTAAATACTATTCCAATACCTATGGTTTGCACCAAAATCAAATAGCCACCTGCGTTTTAAAAAATATTGCAAATGGTACATGTAGTAAGCCAATAAACCCATTTGGTACATCTGTCAAGATTCCGTTAAGTTTTTTAACAGAATGTTTCGCCACCCTTACACTTAGGCGCCACATGACGTGATACTTGAGTTTTTAGGTGCTACGTCATATTTTATTATTATTTTTTTAAAAAAATACTAAACAAAAAACCAAAAAATTAAAAAAAAAATTAAAATAAAATAAACGAGAAGAAAATACGCTGGGGTGGCATCCTGTTTCTGAATCGGGGATGCCGAAGCAAGAAGAGCCCAACTAGCACTGCAATTACTTGGAATGGAGTAATGTAAATGAACATGGCCCAGATCAATGAGAAGATGATGATGACTGCCGTAGCTCTTGGATCTCTCCAGCTTAGTATAGCTTGAGCCCTTTCCCCATGTGTTGCCAAATCTCCTATCATTGTTTGCATCTTACCCACCACAATTCGCAGCCTGTCATACCTCATCCTCACAAGATCCGGAGGTTTAGATGATGGGAATGACTAATGAGTCGAATTCCTCATCCAGCTCATCTGGGTTTGCAAATTCCGCCTGTGAAATTCGCGCATCCATGTGAGGTGGTTGCCTCGGCCGGAACCAGTAGTTCCATACCCCAATCACAAACAGGTGGGGTGGTCAGACGGTCTGCTTGGGGGTGGTTCCCAGGCCAAACAGCCACCCCAGCGTTTTTTTTTTTTTTTTTTGGGAATATTTTTGTTTTTTTTTTTTAAAAAAAAAAAATATGACATAGCATCCAAAAATTCAGACCACGCCACGTGACGCCCACGTGTAAAGGTAACGCGGCCTTCCATTAAAAAACTTAACAGATTCTTGACAGAGTTACCAAGTGGGATTATTGGCTTATCACAGGTACCATTTGCGATATTTTTGAAAATTTAGGTGGCTATTTGATTTTTGTACAAACCACATGTACTGGAATCGTATTTAACCCTACAAAATTATTTAAAGATTAAATAAAAATATTTTAGAAATGAAAAATCATATATAAAACTTGATTTTTCTTTAATTTTCCAATGTATAAACTATTTCTATTATTTAGTCATTTTCTTTATTTTTTTTATGAATTTCCCCTAAATAAAACATATTCATTTCGATTTTTGGGGAACAAATTAGTTCCTTACTTTTATAAACAGATTTTACAGATGATCACAATCGAGTCCAAGAAAAAATTTCATATTTTCAGCATAAGACAAATTGGATAAAAGTTGGGCCTTAGATGGATCTTAGTTGAGCACATATCATATCTCCTTTTTGAGTATATGAATTCTCTATATTTAAATATAACTAAACAAGATAATCTTTTAAAATTCTCAAAATTTTTAAAAGCGATTCAAAAATAATAAAATCCTCAGAAATCTTAATACTCTCATAAGTGTGTATGAAAATGATAGTCAACACAGTCAAGTCTTTTGTGCTCACTTTTGATGCAACGCCCCCTCCCTTTCAACAAATTTGGTTGCCGTGTAGTGGGGTTGGACCCCTTTTTCACTTTGCGTATTTAGATTGGGATACGGAGAAACTTGTTTTCAATTTTAATACGAAACCTTCAACCATTCATTTCTTTAATTTGATGCCTAATTTGCTTTCACTTTGGGTGTCACATTATACAATGGCAAAAATAGAATTTTAGATTTGAGAGGTAAAACTATAAAATTATGTCACATGAATGATTTTACAAACACGCAATTGGATAAATTGATAAGTTTTTAGGGAACCTAAATTCGTTTAGATTTGATAAAGAAAACCTAAAACAAAACATTCTCATTAATATTCTACCCATGTCATTCTCACAACAAATACAAAAAAAAAAAAAAAAAAATTGAGGGGTTAAATTTTTCATTTTAAAGAGATTATAGGGGTACTTAAAAAAAATTGTGGAAGACACCACGCAAGTCTCCATATACTTCCACTCTTGTCCTTATATAAGCTTTATTGATTACAAATAATTGACACCATAGGGCATGGGCCCATATTGAAATTAACAGGCAATTTACATGCATGTATAAGAAGACTCAAAGCATTGAGTCTTCGCATCAAGATAAGATTTATTTTTCGTTGTCTATCGTTTTTACATATGAAATAAGCTTCAAAAACCATAGTGGATGGACCATAATAACAAATGTGATCTCTTATTTAATTAAACACATGAATAATTAAACATTTTTTTTTTTTTTTGACAAAAACATTATCAAATAATTAAACAAATAAATCATTCAAAATTAATTTTACTTTTATGAAACATTACAACCAAAATATTAAAAAGCACCCCTTAAAAAGTCCTAACTTGTGGACTCTGTTTTCTGGTCGGCCACCATGTCAATAAATTAAATTAAATGACCTGGGAGGAAGACTCTGAAAAGTGTGCATGAAAATGAGAGTGAGACTTGGGGCGGAGGAAGAGCCAATTAAGTCAAGTCTTCTGAGCTCACTTTCAACAAATTTTTTAGCCGAGAGTAGTGGGGTTGTTGGTACTTTGGGAGAGGCGGATCACATTTCCAGCAAAAGACAAATAGGAAAAAATTCACCTTCTTTTTAATTTGTATTTGGATTCTCCCCGTTCGTTTAATGGAAAATTTTGTTTCCATGCACAGACATTTTGTCATGGATGTTTGCCAAAAGCATTGAGGAGAAAAACAATTAGTAGATATAATCATCTTGATTTGTCATTTGTTATGTCATCAACAGTACTACCAATTAAATGCGTCCACGAGAAAAACTTGGTAGGAAAGACTTACAAAAGTTTTGTCCCTCCCACCTATCGAACCAAATAAAGAAGAAAGAAAAAAGAGTATTGCGGCTATTGCCCATCTAATCTAATGAAGGCTACGGATTAATAAGTTTTGTAATAATTATGATGTTTACATTTATTTTAGTTAATTAAATATGTTAACATATTAATTAAATTATTAAATTTATTCATACTTATAAGTTTTTGGGACAATGAGAGATTTAATATAGTATTAAAGCAAATGTCTTGAGTTTCATCATCTATTCCATGAATGTGTTGAGTTGAGTAAAGTCTCACGAAAAATGAGCTTGTTTGCGGATGCTTTTTATAACTATTCTTTTTTATTTTTTATTTTTAACAAAAGAACAAAAGCATTAATAAATAATTAAACACATAATAAGTCACTCGAAATTACTTTTACTTTTGTATCACACCACAACCAAAGAATAAAAGAGAAATACATTTCAAATATAACTAATCAATACTTTCCAATTTATTTGAATCCCATGATCGATGATAGTGTTTCTCTCCATATAGTGAATACATGAATCTAGCATTGAATTTTTTAAAGACCCACTTGAGTCCACAAATCCAATCATAAATCCGGTAAATTTGTAAAAATAGATGATTGAAAGATAGTTGAGAGAATAATGCGTAGTATGTTTTAAAATTAAAAATAATAATAATTTAAAATGTATTAACATGCAAGCCAATCTTAATCTATGGCTCTGTTTTCCGGTCGACCACCATCATAATAAATTCAATTAAATTGATCTCGGAAGACAAAATTAAGTCTTGTGAGCTCCCAATGCCCCTCCCTTTCAACAAATTTTGTTGCTGTGTGGTGGAATTGTTGGACCCTTTGTCACTTTGCGTATTTAGAGGGTCGTCGGCTCAGTTGGGATGGAGAAACATGCTTTCGATCAATTTGAATATAAAACATTCCTCAGTCACCAGTGCTAAAGGGATAGTAGAAATTCTTTGGGATTGAGATTATGTAATTTTAGTCATTTCTCTTGGCAAACAGGCTAATGATATATTTATTTTTCTAACTAATATTGTTTTAATATCTGAAAACTTTTAGCTTCCCATTTTTGTATTTAATAATTGTAATACATACTTGTACTAACAAAGATTATTAATTATTGGATTTGGAGCTCATTATTGCTTCAGCCATGGAATTAATTAAACCCATGTATTATTGGGTTTCACTCTTCTTTCCGTTGCTCCAATATCGATTAAGTTTCTTATTTGAATCATAAGTGGAGTTGACGTGGTCAGAAATTAGAAAGTTGGGTCATAGAAATCAGGATTCTGGAAAGGACGGGGAAAAGGGAAAGAAAAGACTGAAAAGAGGATTGTGGAAGACAAGGGGGGAAAGGAAAGACGTCCTATAGATGCATTCTTCAGTCTTAAATATTGTTAAATGTTCTTTGCTCCGATACTTCTTCCCATACCTTGTTTGAATAGACATTGAACCATCCATAATTATCATCATTATAAAATCTTCTCTTTTACCTTCTTTTTATTAAATAATATTCATGGTTTAATCTTGTTAAAGAATTTTCAAAATTAATATGTATATATGAGAAAAAAGAGAAAGTAAGTTCGTATTTATAAGGCTCAACACAAATCAAGTATTTGATTTAAAACAATTCTTTTATGTATGCACTTGCTTATACTCTAAAACACGCACATGTTGCACTAGGCTATAGGGCGCTTAGTGATGCCATCACATTGGGTACTTAGCACGGTCAGTATCATTTGATTTGGTGGTTTAATCTGGACAATATGATGCTTTTAAGACAGATCTAATGGTCAAATTTATTGGACCGTTAGTAAAGTTAATTGTAATATCAAATTTTGATAAGTTTGTTTAGATTTGCTGTTTAGGCATAAATAACTACCAAAGGCATCGACCAGAAAAACTTGGTAGGAAAGGCTTGGAAAAGTGATTAACTCATGATTTAAAATGATATTATGATGTCTTGTGCTTGGTAAAGTCTAACGAAAATGGACCTTTGCTAATACTGTTTATGACTAGTTCTTCTATTTTTCAACAAAACAATAACCCTGAGAAGTTTGATTGAGTGAAAACAGGTGGAGGAAGACCCAATTAAGTCTTTTGACCTCCCTTTTGATGCAATGACCCTCCCTTTCAACATTTAAAAAAAAATTAATTAATTAATTAATTTTGTTTTTTATAGATCCTTCCAAAACTTTTGTTGCCGTGTAGTGGGGTTGGACCCTTTGCGGGATGGAGAAACTTGTTTTCAATTTGAATACAAAACTTGAAATTATTAGTTACAAATAATTGACACCATAAGCGATCATTTATTTTTTTGTTGTTTAACGTCTTTATATTTGAGATAAATTTCGAAAACCAAAGTGGATGGATCATAATAACAAATATGACTACTTTTCTTTTCTTTTCTTTTCTTTTTTCTTTTCTTTTTTTAACAAAAACATTATCAAATAATTAAACACATAAATCATTCAAAATTAATTTTACTTTTATGACACATTACAACCAAAAAATTAAAAAGCACCCCTTAAAAAGTCCTAATCTGTGGGCTCTGTTTTCTGCCTGGTCGACCCCATGGCAATAAAATTAAATTAAATTGACCTGGAAGGAAGACTCTGAAAAGTGTGCGTGAAAATGTTTCATGAGAGCGAGACTTGGGGTAGAGGAAGACCCCAAGTCTCTTTCAACAAATTCTGATGCCGAGTAGTGGGGTTGTCGGTGCTTTGGGAGAGCTGGATCACATTTCCAGCAAAAGACAAATAGGGAAAATTCACCTTCTTTTAATTTGTATTTGGATTCTCTCCGTTCCTTTAATGGAAATTTTGTCTCCACAGGCATTTTGCCATGGATGCTTGCCAAAAGCATTGAGGAGAAAACGATTAGTAGATATAATCATCTTGGTTTGTCATTAATTATGTTATCAACACTACCAATTAAATGTATTCATTTATGCTTCCAAGATGTAGCTCAATCGACAATTGTAACCACGCTTAATAAAATAAATGAATCTCCCTCCCCTTTAAAAAATGTATCCACGAGAAAACTTGATAGGAAAGACTTACAAAAGTCTTGTCCCTCTCCCACTATCCAACCAAGTAAAGAACAAAGAAAAAAGAGTCTTGCACGCCCATCAGATGCTTTTTATAACTATTTATTTTTTATTTCTTTAAGAAAAGTAATAAATAACTGAACAAATAAGTCACTCTAATTTATTTTTACTTTTATATCACATTACAATCAAAAAAATAAAAGAGAAATGGTAAAAACCAATCACGAATTATTTCCAGATAGTAAATGAGTCCACAAATTTAATAGTGAATCCACTAAATCTGCAAAAAGAGATGACTAAAAAATAGTTAAGAAAATAATATGTATCATTTTTTTTATTAAAAAAAAAAACACTATTTAAATGCAATAACAGGGGAGCCCTACAATCTTAACCTATGGCTTTGTTTTCTAGTCGGCCACCATCACAATAAATTTAATTCAACTGATGTCGGAGGAAGACTCTGAAAAATGTGTATGAAAAGAAGGGTGGAGGCAGGTGGAGGAAGACCCAAGTAAGTCTTGTGAGCTTCCTTTTGATGCAATGCCCTTCCCTTTCAACAAATGTAAGAAACACGTTTTCAAATTGAATACAAAACTTTTTTAACCATTCATTTGTTTGAATTTGTGTCACATTTTTTAGATACCATAATTCCAATTTAATACGTTTTTTGTTTGAATAAGAAGGAAAAAATTGGAAACTTTCAGCTTTTTCGTGAAATTTATGTAAGAATTGACTTAATGTCAGCGGAAATAGAATTTTAGGTTTGGGCGACAAAAATAAAAAATAAAAAAAATAAAATAAAATTATGGGAGTCAAAATTTGTTTTTAAAAGGATTATAAGGGTATTTCAAAAAAGAAAATTGTGGAAGACAGCCCCAAGCCTTGCTCTTTCCAATTTCGTACTCAGTGGGTTTTCTTGAGGCCCTGAGGTGGGCATTTGACCCTCTCCATCCCCCTCCTTCCACACCTTCATATTCCAAATGAATGTCTCATAAAATTATAAATTGTCACAATATTCTCTTAAACTATAAAAAAATTATCGTTGTCTTTGAAAAACAAATACTCTTAATAAAAATTAAAATTAAAAAATTGAAAAAAAATGGTGCCTCAAGGCTATCATTCTTCACAAATTGTTTTTTTCTTACAAAATTTAAAAGAATAGTTTTGTCTTTTTCAAAAATTGTTAAAGATTATTTTTGTCTTTTTGTGGCACAAAAGTGGTACATTAACAAATTTTGGTGATTTGGAAGTATATAGAAGCAATTTATAATTTTGGGAGGAGCGACATTTACGATAGTAGTTCAAGGAAGTATATGTATTTTTCCAAAAAAAAAAAAAAAATTTGTGTAAGGGACTAACCTATATCTAAATAGAGAGATGGGCGGCATGGGCCTAAGGTGGGGCGGGAGCGGGTCCCTCCAAAAATAAAATAGTTAAAAAAAAAAGAGTTTTAGACTTTGAATTTGTTAAAAAAAAAAAAAAAAATGTTTTGCTTCTTCTTCATTTTTTTTTTCTTATTTTGGCCCTTAGAGAGAAAAAAGAAAAGAAAAGAAAAGAAAAATTGGTACAATCAGGTTTTTTAAAGTTAAATTTAGAATCGATACATATAATCTCTCTTTTTTTTTTAATCGATACATATAATCTCGGTTTATATTACATGCATATGCACATATTTACATAAAATAAAAGAAAACAAGTTTAAAATTTAATTTCATAAAAAGATTCATGGATAGTAAATGTCGATTATTTGCCTCCCTCACCACTTAGTGATAATTTGAAGCTATTTAATTACTTTTAAATGACCTTCTTTCACTTTATACTGATAACTTTATTTTACTCTGCTCTATGATCATCTCATCAATCACTAAAGACCCTAAAGAAGCTTTAGACAAATATTGATCGATTCACCTTTGATTCGGTTTGCTTTCATTCTTTTTCATTTATGGTTTAGAATTTGTCATTCATTTAAATTTTAATAGAAATTTTTAAAAAAATTAAATTAAATTTCCATGCATTTTAAAAATATTCTCAAAATTCACGTAAAAAAAAAAGTACTCTTGACATTTAAAATAAAAAATGAGGCATTTTAAAAATTTTGACAAGATTTAACGGAGAATTCTAGTATGATAAGGTAATTGAAAGAAAATTTAAATATAAAATAGTAAGTCGTTTGAACTAATGGTATCCCTTTGAACTTTTACCTAATGATAGCCCTTTGAACTTTATCCGTGGACGTAAGTCCTAAATCAAACCATATAAAATATTTTGTCTTTTTATGTATTTTATTATTCCACATTTGATATTCATAGTATTTTGAATTTCTTCAATACATACCCAATGGGTCTTGAATCCACAACTCACCCTCCACCCTTTCTTGTGGGAAGAGCTGCCTTTCGAGCTAGAGCTCGTTGCCATCATCAACAGCACAATTTTTTCCTGACAGCACAGCATCCAAAACAACAATAGGCCTATCAAGTAAAACTATAGTTACATGCTAGTAGTAGTTCCCCTCCCATCCCCTAGGCTTACTCGTGCATTAGCAGCTGACGGACTATATATAGATATATTTCAGCACCGAAAAAGGAATGTATAAGAAATCAACAAACCGATTTTATTTTCTCTCTTCATCAGTTCTCTTGGAAACCAAATGAGAAGTGGAAACTGGAATTTGGAACAGAGTGGGAGAGAGTACCTGAGAAGTGGAGGCCTTGAAGGACCAGCAAGGCTTCTTGTAGAAGACGTTCGAGATAGCAAAATGAGGGGATAAAGAAGCAGTGGAAGAGCTTGCGAGGACCGCCATTGACAGGCCTCGGAGAGCCCCGCGAAGAACCAGAGCTCTGAGCTCTTCTTCGTTTTCGGTTCCTTATCGTTGGCGATAGCCTTTTGAAGCTCTATCGTTATTCCCCAATTGGGCCTGCAAAGTCCATCAAGAATGTGGGTATTTACCGTATTTTCTTATAGTTTTCTTAGCCCCACACGATGTCGTTTGGTTTAAAATTAAATCTCAGCCGTTCGTTGTTTTTACAAAGATCCTCCGATATACACAGAAAATCTTATCAGCCATTTTTCTTTCCTTGAGGGAGTTTTTAGAGGCGTTGCAAGCGAAAATACAGTTATGTTATTTGCTGAAGGCAGTGTTTAAAGGGATGGAGAAGAAAATTAAACGCTTCAAACACTAACGGTGCATATGGGATTAAGATTTCATATAAATAATATACGTTTTTAAAAAATAATGTGAGCTTATATTGAAATAATTAACATGCAATTTACATATATAAGACTCAAAGCATGGAGTATTTGCATCAAGATAAGATTTATTTTTTGTTGTCTATCATTTTTACATTTGAGATAAGCTTCAAAACCCAAAGTGCACGGACCATAATAACAAATGTGACTTCTTATTTATTTCTTTTGCATTTATTCTCAGTCAGTGAAGTCGGTGCTCAAAAGTCCTTACGCCTTTTTCTCAACTATTGACCATAATTTGTTTTTGAGAAATTTATGTAATGATTGGCTTCATGTCATGCTTTATTGATTATTATATTGAACTTCACAAGCAATTTACATGTATGAGACTCAAAGCATGGACATAAAACTTATTTCTTATGGTCTATCATCTTTTCATTGAGATAAGCATAATAATAATTTTTAAAATGGGTAACAAACAATTTAAAGCTATATTATTAAATTTAAATCTTAAAATTATTTTAGAAGATTATGTGAATCGACTGATTGATATTGCTATCAATCAATTGATGGAACCCTAGCACCGAACAAGGTTTCCATTGATCGGTTGATGAAGGTAACGAACAATCAATTTGTAATTACAATAAAAATAAATAAAGACCATAAAACCACCCTCTCGTGCATGAGCGTTCATAAACCACCATCTCGTCCATAATCTTCATTTTGTTTATCCCTAATCTCTAAAAAATCTTAGAGTAATAGAGAGAAAAGAAATGGGAAGAGAGAGTGATGAATTTATACTTGGAGGAGTCAATCCTCAAACCTTGAAAGCTATCATTTTAATTTAAACCTTCATACTCTGTTTTCTACGTTCTTAAATTTAATCTATATCGAAGTTATGTTTAGCTATTTTCATAACTATGTGTAAGATATATGTAGTCATCTTTTGAAAGATATGGTTTTCGTACAAGTTTAAAATACCCAAATTGAAGCTTACCTTTTCTTTCTTTCTTTTTTTTTCCTCAAATCAATAGGATTCTTTTTGCCATGAGCATATATATATATATATATATATATATATATATATTACTCAAACTAAATATTCTTTTTGCCATGAGCATATTTGACATGCTGTTCAAGCACAAGCACTAAGCTAAGCAGCACTAAATAAAGCAATAAATAGGGAAAAATAATTAGAATTCTACGAGATACATGCCTATGGAGAGGTACTCAGGTAGTTATTTGATTCAAAACATGACAAAAGTACTTTGAATTATTAAGTACCCATCACACATAAAGTGTATATCAGCATCTAAGCACAGCCACCATAGAGGCCTTGCAGAATTTGTTAGGGACTAACGCCATTAACCTATCTAAATAGAGAGCCGGGGAGGGCGGGAGCGGGTCCCTCCAAAAACAAAATAGTTAAAAAATGAGTTTTAGTCTTTGAATTTGTTAAAATAAATAAATAGTTTAGTTTTTTCTTATTTTTTAAAGTTAAATTTCTAATTCGGACATGGATATTAATAGTCTCACTTTTTCTTTTTTAATCGATACATATAATCTCTATTTACATGTGTACGTAATCTCTGTTTATATGTGTATGCACACATTTACTTAAAATAAAAGAAAACATTTTTTTAAATTTAATTTCATAAAAAGAGTCATGGATATTGGTAAAAGTCAATTCTTTGCCTCCCCTTCCACTGAGTGATAATTATTTGAAGATCTTTAATTAGCTTTAATTGACTCTTCTTCACTTTATATCGATAACTTTATTTTACTCTGCTCCATGACAATCTCATCAATCACTAAAACCCTAAAGAAGCTTTACTTTACGCAAATCCTGGCAAAATAAGGTAAATGAAAAAGATCTGATTTATTTGTATGGGGTGCACTATTAGGGTCATGTAGGAATTATGGGAATGTTGATCTTGCTAAAGTAGCAGCTAAGCATTTGTCAGAGCTTGAACCTGACAATGCAGGCAACAATTTACTGCTGTCAAATTTGTATGCTGATGCTGGGAGTTGGGGAAATGTGGCAAGGTTGAAGACGACAATGAAGAAAAGGAAGTTGAGAAAATTTCCAGGGTGCAGTTGGGTAGAGGCAATCTGACACATATGCATCACTTTACAAGAAGCTATATAAATCTTCATCCAGAACAGAAGGAAATCTTGGGGTATCTTGCAAGTGATCATCAACCTCATGCTAGCTTTATTCTTATAAAGTTTGCTAACCAGAGCTCCTCCCATCTGAATCTTTTAACAGATTTGCTTTTGAGTTATCCATGGTTTGAGTTCTAACGACTGCCTCCAAATGAAATCTACAGCAAGATGACAATTGTCCATCAGCAGACTCTGGTGGACAATCAACCCTCTGCAACCAAATTGAAGATGTGAGACAAGAGGGGCCTATTTAAGAATTACCACAAAGGTGTTGGGGGATGAAGAAGACATAGAAACACTCAAGACAGCTAGAGAGAAGCCTAATAAAAATGCAAATTCATGAAACTGCATCAAGCAGTGAGCTATTGTTTGTTTAGAAACCTTTAGCATGACGTTTCCCTTTGAGGCCCATGTTCAGATATCATGTCCTTTAAGGATTTTTCAGATAGATAACGGAGTATTGTATATATAAACGGGCATCAAATTACCGAATTCCAAATTAAAGATAAGCATAATATTAAAAACCCACAGAAATTGAGATTAAAAACACAAACTAAACTACATTTTTATAGATAACGCAGTATTGTCCTTTAAGGATTTCAGTAAATTACATGCAGTATTAAAGATAAGCATAGTATGTAAAACCCACAAAAATGAGATAAACCACACAAAGAAATAGATTCAACAATCCCATGTGTATCCCCATATTTATTTTGAATTCTTAACATAACTAAATTTTGAATTCTCAGCATAACTGAAAGATTAATTATCCCATATTTTGAATTCAAACATAATATAAAATAATTGTTTATTCCCAGATTTTGAATTTCAGCATAACTCTGAGATTATCCCCAATTTTGAATTCAAAATAAGAAGATTATAACATATATTAAGGATAAATAAACATAATATGTAAAACTCTTCCGAAATCTCAACATAACTGAAAAATACCGATAGTTGTAGCTTTTAAAGAAAAAATATTGAGAATTTAAACACTGTTTATCCCCAGATTTTGAATTCAAACAAAATATTAGCACAGATATTGACACACATCCAAAATTATCCCCAGAATTTGAATTCAAAAAGAAGATTACAACAGAGAACTTACTCATAGACTCCGGTCAAAACTCCCCTATTATATGTATAACTATCAGATGAAAACCACTGAAATCCTACGTTCTTTTTCCTCATACTTTCACAATATATATTATATATCATCGTCTTGCAGCTCTCAATAGCCCCGCCAGTGAAACAAATCTAACAAACCCAAACCCATCGATCCAAGATCATCATCAGTTACGTGATTCCATGGCTCACGAAGAACAGCAAGAGCCTAGAAAAGAGGTCCAATACCCATTGGACTCATCAAACTCGTACGAGATTGTTGATGAAGTTGGTAATGGTGTTAGGTCTGTTGTTTACAAAGCCAAATGCTTTGCCATGGAGGACTCCACGGTGGTGGCAATCAAAGCCGTCGATCTTGATCGATCATGGTGGTGGCAACCAAAGGAAACGCTTTTGTCCCACCCAAACATCCTAAACGCTCACTGTACCCTCATAGTTGATCAACGCCTTTGGGTGGTGATGCCATTCATGTCCGCCGGTTCTTTACAATCCATAATATCTTCTTCCTGCTTCCCAGACGGCCTATCCGAGCCATGCATCGCCGTAATTCTCAAAGAAACTCTAAGCGCCTTGTCCTATCTTCACAAAAAACAAGAGGTTCACAAAGGCATCAAGGCCAGTAACATCCTCATCGACTCAAATGGGTCCGTGAAGCTTACCGACCACTTTGGAATGTCCTCCTCATCGTCCAATAATGCTGCTTCGGGCACGCCTTATTGGATGGCCCCGGAGATATTGAAGTCGCAAATTAGTTACAGAGAAAAGGCTGATATATGGGCCTTTGGGATCACTGCATTGAATTGGCCCACGGACGCCCCTCTTTCATATGGGCCCAAGAGGTTCTCCAAGGCTTTCGAAGACATGGTGGCTTCTTGTCTCCATAAAGACCCACGAAAGAGGCCCTCGGCAGAGACATTGTTGAACCATTCGTTCTTCGAGAATTGCGGGGGTTCGGATTTTCTTGTAGAGAATGTGTTGCAGGGTCTGCCTAGCCTCGAAGAAAGGTTTAACGAAAGCAAGATTCATATGACGAGCAAGAATGGCGATGGTGATGATGAGTGAGATAATCCTATTGTCTATGTGGTGTCACAATCGAGAGTTACAATATATGCATTCCATGGTAATAGCTTTTCATGATCATTTTATTATAATAAAAGAAAAGTTTTCGTTTTTCAGTCTTCATATTAACTAGCATATAACCTGCGATTCTTTATTATAATTCAATTTTAAAATTTAAATGTATCTCCATCTAATTCTTTATTATATTTCAATAAAAATTAAAATTCATATAATTCTAAACATTCTAAAAAAATACAAAGAAAACTAAACAAAATTTTTTTTTATGAATACATAATAAAACAAAATCTTTCACTAAACTTTTAACGCAATCAAATCAAATTATGCCTTAAGAAATCGGTATACCCTTTACAAAAAATAGACTCACGTCACATGTTGCAATTTTAGACTACATCTAAAGTATGATTCAGTTATTATATATATATATTTCAGAACTAGTCCCTCCAATATAAAGTACAAGATAATTGCAATATTGAGTGAGGAATCATAAGAAGAGTACCAGAGGGATAGTAGTAACATGACCTACCTAGGCATATATAGAAACTAAGACAAGCTAGCTAGCATGGATGATGGATATGAAATCTCAGGAGATATTGTTGATCTCGAGTAATCATAGTCATTGTTGATCTTTCTTTAAGATATAAAACCTCATGGGATCAGCGAAGCATTTTTTTTCTTCCCCTAAAGTAGCATATGTTTGTCAAATTTGTGATCATTCTATATATTGCACCTAACATGATGTTCCAGTTGCTGGTTAACTTCTCCACGACTTGTTGGGATAATGAGAGTTGAGGGATTTGCAACCATGAAAGGGTGTTGCATTTTTATTTACTTGTTGATCGATATGGGTATGCATTGGCTGACAGAATCAGAGCCCAATTTTGTGATGGATGGGCTCTTATGTGAATATGGGCCTCTCTCTCTGCTCACAGTATATAACCGCGCCCTCTTTAAACTTTAGACTTTCTCCTTCAACTCTCACAAGAAATCCCCTGAAATCCTACTTTCTTTTTCCTCATCCTTTTCACTATATATATATATATATATATCACCGTCTTGCTCTCATTAGCCCGCCTTATCCAAGAATTAAACCCAGCAAAACAACACTAACAAACCCATCCAAGATCAGTAGACGATTCCATGGCTCACGAAAAAGAAGAGCCTAAAGAGGTACTCCAATACCCGTTGGACTCAAAATCGTACACGATTCTTGATGAAGTTGGTAGTGGTGCTGGCTCTGTTGTTTACAAGGCCATATGCGTGCCCATGAACTCCATGGTGGTGGCAATCAAAGTCGTCGATCCTGGTCAATCATTCTGGTGGCTATTATCAAAGCCAATACCGCTTTTGTCCCACTCCCACCCAAACATCCTCAACCCTCTCTGTTCCTTCACAGTTGATGATCGCCTTTGGGTGGTGATGCCATTCATGTCCGCCGGTTCTTTACAATCCATAATTACTTCTTTCCCAAACGGCTTCTCCGAGCCATGCATCGCCATAATTCTTAAAGAAATTCTAAGCGCCCTGTCCTATCTTGACAAGAAAGCAGACGTTCACAAATACATCAAGACCGCGAACATCCTCATTGACTCAAATGGATCCGTGAAGCTTCCAAATTTTGGACTGACCTTATCGTCCGATGTATTGGGAATGCCTGATTGGATTTGGGTGGCACCGGAGGTAATAAACTCGCAAATTAATAGTTACGGCTTAAAGGCTGATATATGGTCCCTTGGAATCATTGCATTAGAATTGGCCCACGGACGCCCTCCTTTGTCTTATCATCACCTCCCTCCTTCAAAGCACAAGAATTTCTCCGAGGCTTTCAAAGACGTGGTGGCTTCGTGTCTCCATCAAGACCCATCAAAGAGGCCCTCGGCAGAGACATTGTTGAAGCATTCCTTCTTCGAGAATTGCGAGGGTTTGGATTTTCTTGTAAAGAATGTGTTGCAGGGGCTGCCTAGTGTCGAAGAAAGGTTCAAGGAAAGCAAGATTAATAAGCATGCGCGGCTGACGTGCAAGAATAATGGCGATGATGATGAGGGTGGTGACTCATCAGCGACTGAGAGGCAGAGTGTAAAGGACACAAGGATGCTCAGTGGGTGGAGTTTCAACAAGGAAAAGTTTGAAATCGAGCCAGTCTTCCAAACCGAGTCCACCGACGACGACGATTCATGGGTGAAACTATAATTAATTGAAGGCATGGGATATGGGAGGTAAGTCGGATGATTGAAGAAGAAGAAGAAGAAGGACATTTAGCATTTGTTTATTTCTTTCTTCCAATAAGAGAAAGCTGAAATTTTTCTTTAATTGTCTTGGTAGGACACTACTGTTGCCGTTGTACGGAAATATTAGCCTACTCTATCAGTCTCTGTTTCAGTGTTTCCCATGAGGGTCTGATATCATAATAAGCTTTTTCATATATATATATATATATATATATATATATATATATATATATATATATTGGTGGCGTGATAATTGTATAATCCGAAGAAAAATATAAAACCAAAAGATTATTTTAGAAAAGGAATGGGTTTGGGGGAGGGGATGACCTGAGGCTCCACCCTAGTCCATATTAAGAGTGACAAATATATCATTTTATTAGTACTGTGGTGACATACTAATAGAATCCCTGTAGGGACTAAATTAGGGTGTTTTAGCTGGGTGGTTACAACCGCTTCATTAACCATATATAACCACTTTGGTAAGTAGTTATTAAAAATCGATAACAAGGAGAGGCGGTTAGCAGTTCTAGGGTAGAGAAAAACGATTAATAACCACTAACTGCCTACCCTTTTTATATATAATAATATAAATATATATGTTTTATGTTTTATATTTTAAATATAAAATATAACATCAAAATGACGCCATTTTGGTGTTTTTCTCCAAAACAGCATCATTTTAGAGGAAAACAA
Source organism: Carpinus viminea (assembly GCA_013348765.1). Taxonomy (NCBI): domain Eukaryota; kingdom Viridiplantae; phylum Streptophyta; class Magnoliopsida; order Fagales; family Betulaceae; genus Carpinus; species Carpinus viminea. Next base: position 4,425,002 of record CP054668.1, on the reverse strand, counting down.
ACACTCACTCACTCAGCTTGATTTATATAGATTAAGGTATCTGACTTTCTCTAATCATGACTCAAGTCTCACGTGGCGCCATCCCTCTCTCTTGTCTCTCTCGTCACTGTCCCTCTCTCTCTCTCTCTCTGTCTTTCAAGTTGAATGGTTGATGATCACAATCAGGTGAATTTTTGTCTATTTATTTTTTTAGTTTATGGGCTGTCTGCTTGTAGTTGTTAAAAAAGTAAGGAAAAAAAACTCACAAATTGCAATTATTTTGCATATAAAAAAAGTTATAAAACCGTCGGGTATTGATTTTAGTAACTACTAACCGTCGGTTATAAAATAACCACTAACTGCAACCGCTTGTACAACCCTAACCGAAAGTACATCAGCCATATAAATAAGCATGAACCTATTCAACAAAAATATTCTAGAGAACTATGATTTAGCCATTGTGGAACAAGTGGGGACTCCCTTCCACATATTCAGAACCAAACTCCATTAATTACCATGTAAGTACCATACTATTAGGCATATTAGGCATATTAGGCTGTTCTCGCTGGTAATACTTGTATGGTCAATTAGCACCACTACTGCACAATATCCAAATACCAACACAGGAAAACAAAGCAAACATTGAAAATAATCACACATAAGTGAATTTAACTATGGTTCTGGCTTCCATTATTCTAACACGATTTTAGCACGGAAAAGAAGGGGTCTGTTCTCGTGTTTTCATTTGGTTCATTGCGCAGTGCATTTTCTCTGTATCGAAACCAACTCTGTCCATTAAAAGTTTTGTCAACATATGCACGATCAATTGTTCTCCAAGCCTCCAAGAATAGGAGATTCTCTTCGGTGAGGGCCCTGTTTCTCAGTATTACCCCTATTTCTCAGCACATTGGTGGCATTTGTGAAATAATAGATTATATTTCAGCACCGAAGAAGAAATGTACAAGAAATCAACAAACCGATTTTATTTTCTCTCTTCATCAGTTCTCTTGGAAACCAAATGAGAAGTGGAAACTGGAATTTGAAAGAGAGTGGGAGAGAGTACCTGAGAAGTGGAGGCCTTGGAGGACCAGCAAGGGTTCTTGTAGAAGATGTTCGAGATAGCAAAATGAGGGGATAAAGAAGCAGTGGAAGAGCTTGCGAGGACCGCCATTAACAGGCCTCGTAGAGCCCCGCGAAGAACCAGAGCTCTGAGCTCTTCTTCGTTTTCGGTTCCTTATCGTTGGCGATAGCCTTTTGAAGCTCTATCGTTATTCCCCAATTGGGCCTGCAATGTCCATCAAGAATGTGGGTATTTACCGTATTTTCTTATAGTTTTCTTAGCCCTACACGATGTCGTTTGGTTTAAAATTAAATCTCAACCGTTCGTTGTTTTTACAAAGATCCTCCGATATACACAGAAAATCTTATTAGCCATTTTTCTTTCCTTGAGGGAGTTTTTAGAGGCGTCGCAAGCGAAAATACAGTTATGTTATTTGCTGAAGGCAGTGTTTAAAGGGATGGAGAAGAAAGTTAAACGCTTCAAACACTAGAGATGCATTTGGGATTAAGAATTTGCAAAAATATTATGCGTTTTTAAAATATACCGTGGGCCCATATTGAAATTAACATGCAATTTACATGTATAACACTCAAAGCATTGAGTCTTTGTATCATCTTTTACATGTATGAGACTCGAAGCATGGAGATAAAACTTATTTTTTATGGTCTATCATCTTTTCATTGAGATAAGCTTTAAAATCTAAAGTGGACGGACCAACATAACAAATGTGTCACGCCTTGCATATTTAAATAATAATAATTTTTAAAAAGGGTAACAAACAATTTAAAGCTATATTATTAAATTTAAATCTTAAAATTATTTTAGAAGATTATGCAAACCGAATGATCGATATCGCTATTGATCAATTGATGGAACCCTAGCACCGAACAAGGTTTCCATTGATCGATTGATGAAGGTAACGAACGATCAATTTGCAATTACAATAAATAAAAATAAAGACCATAAAACCACCCTCTCGTGCATGAGTGTTCATAAACCACAATGTTGTCCATAATCTTCATTTTGGTTATCCCTAATCTCTAAAAATTCTTAGAGTGATAGAGAGAAAAGAAATGAGACGAGAGAGTGAGTTTATACTTGGAGGAGTCAATCCTCAAGCCTTGAAAGCTTATGATTTGAGATAATCATTTTAATATAAACATTCATACTCTGTTTTCTACGTTCTTAAAATGTTTAATCTATATCTAAGTTATGTTTAGCTATTTTCATAACTATGTGTAAGATATATATATTCATCTTTTGAAAGATATGGTTTTCGTGCAAGTTTAAAAATACCCAAAATGGTTTTCGTGCAAGGTTTCATAGCATATATATATATATATATATATATATATATATATATTACTCAAACTAAATTATGTTCGCATGATTAGAATTATTATGCATCAACAATCTTGTTCACATTACTTATAAAAATATATATTTTTTATTGAGTAGGAATCAGTGTGACATGCTGTTCAAGCACAAGCACTAAATAAAGCAATAAATAGGGAAAAATAATTAGAATTCAACGAAATACATGCCTATGGAGAGGTACTCGGGTAATTATTTGATTCAAAACATGACAAAAGTACTTTGAATTATTAAGTGCCCACCACACATAAAGTGTATATCAGCATCTAAGCACAGCCACCAGAGAGGCCTTGCAGACTTCAGCAAACTTCCTTCAGAGTAAACTTGGAAAACATATCTACAATTGAACCCCAGAAGAAAATATGCTTGAACCCCAGCTGCCAAGAAATCCCAATACAGACACCAAATGAGTAAAATCTATCCAGATACCAAATCTATACAGCTATTAGATATACAAGAGAGCAGTAATACAAACAAAGCCACATCAGCAGAGTTCTGCTGGTGTTGCCATGAAGAGATACATAGCAGGGTTGCTACGTAAAGTTACATTTTCCATTGGTGTCATACCTTAAGAAAACGCCAGCATCCAATCATGTGGATCCATTTTTCATTTTGATTTATATTGAAACTAAAACAGCAAGAGTTTATCATGACAAACCTGGAGGTGTTGCCCCTTGAAATTGAAACTAGTGCCTCGCCCCGATTATGGAATGCTCTTTTCGACGATGTTCTTTTTGGAGATACAGTTGAGGGAAGATCCTAAACCAATGTCATCAACATATTTATAGTACCATATCCTCCACCTTTTCCAAAACATAAGAGGCCCAATTATAATTCAAGCCAAAAACAAATCCCATTTCAGCGCTTATGTAATTTCACTCAATCATAGCCCTAGATTTGAATGAGATTCTTCATATGTTGGAGGTGATAACCATGGGTCCTCATGTGAGCATTGTGATTTCAAAGGGAAACCACATAATCTTTCATTTCCTTTGAAGGAATTTTCTGAAAATGTAGCAAATTGCTTGATGAATGGAATCTGTCCCACCAATTGGTTGAACGAAAGGTTGGGCACGAAAGAAAAATAAGACCATCGAGTTGCATAGGAATGTCTCCAGTAAGCTTGTTGCTTGACAAGTCTAGTGACTCAAGATGACTCAATTTTCCAAGAGATTCTGGGATTGTGCTCATGAAAGCATTATGCGACAAGTTGAGATTATATAACAGTGTGAATTCTCCAATTTCTTCAGGTATAGGACCTTCAAAATTGTTGCAAGAAAAATCAATGGTGGTGAAGATATTTAGAATCTTCACAAGTTCCACCTCTAAACCTTTGCTAATAACTACTACCGTATCTCAATAATAAAAACTACCAATTTGAATTTCGAGCTAATTGAGCTCAGAGGTTGCCTCATGTGCATTATCCATCACTGCCATCCAAGTAGAAAGGAGTATTATTGGAAGGTTACCAGAAAATTGTTTGAAGCTACATCTAGGATTTGAAGCATCAGCCGAGTATCACCAAGCTCTGGACGAGCAATGAGCCCGTAAAATTTGTTAGATCGCAAAATAAGAACCTTCAAAGTGAATGTTCTGTTCAAGTAAAATGGGAAGGTATCCTTAATATGGTTGTTCCCAACATCCAAGACCTCCAAAGAATGGCAATTCACCAAAGATTTTGGTAACTCTCCGTCTAGATGGTTTTCATTGAGAGCTAAAGTACGTAAATAACAAGACTCTGGAAATGTATCAGGAATTGTGCCATTGAGATTGTTTCTCCTTAAATTCAACACTTGAAGAAGAGTCCCACTTATCTCAATCAAGCATTGGGGAAGTTTGCCACTCAAGTAATTATCAGACATATCGAGAAATCGAAGATATGTAGCATTGCATATTGATCCGGGGATACTACCATATAATTTATTACTTGAAATAGAAAAGAATTGTGTGGAATCAAGGGACTGGCCAATGCTAGCTGGTATGGTAGAATGGAAATTATTCATCGAGAAATCCAAGTAGCTCACAAGTGGGAGAACTGGGAGTTGACCGTGGAGCTGGTTGGAGCGAAAGTCTAGATATCTTGGCACAGAAATAGAAAGATTAAGCATAGGCCCTTCGAGAGTCTCCAAGTAGTTATAAGAGAGATTTAGAAATCTAAGTTGAGGAAGTTTCCACATCCAGTTGGGCATCTCATCATAAATCTGGTTTTCTGAAAGGTCTAAAATGTATAAACTGGATTTGTTTATGAGGAAATCGGGGATTTTTTTCAACTTGCTAGAAGCCAAGCCTAACCAAACAATATGGGGAAAAGGTGGTGATGAAAGGTTAAAACCAATATATTCAATCAACAAATTGGAGCCGTCAAAGTTGTTTGAAGAAAGTGAAAGGATTTCAAGACCTCGAAGTTCAAAGATAGACATGGGTATTGGACCTTCCAAGTTGTTATTGCTCAAATCAAGCTCATGTAGCATGTAAGAAGAAATGCTAGAAAATTCTTTGAGTTGACCAGAAAATTGGTTATTGGAAAGTTGTAATACCTGCAATGATGGAAGGGAAATGAGTGAAATTGGAATATCCCCATTCAGTGAATTGTCACTTAAATCAAGAATCTCTAGATTCAGAAGTTCTGCCCATTGAGTGGAAGTAATCTGACCAGTTAGATTATTGGAAGAAAGGTCTAGTTTGGTTAGATTCTTGGCCATACTAAATACTGGAATTGATCCACTAAACATGTTCGATGACATGTCTAAATGGACCAACTGTGTGAGGTTGCCAATAGAATGTGGCAAAGAACCTTGCAAGTCATTGTATGATAAGTCAAGCGTCTGCAGTGTTGGAATCTGGAAGAACTTTTTTGGAAATTTTCCATTCAACCTAGAAGAGGAGACTTCCAGAGATGTCAAGTTTTGAAATCTGCTAAAAATTCTGGAAGTGGGGCAGAAAAGTTGTTACCATTCAAACGAATAATTGAGAGGACTTAAGATTTCGTAAAGATGAATTAATAGGCCTGGAAGATTGCAATTTGACAAGCTCAACACTCTTAAATTTGGCAATGAAGATGATAAGACCGGACACCACTTGTTACCTTGTGCTGATATAGTTACATCGTCAAGATAAAGTTCGGTAAGCTTTGAAAGATTCTGAACAAGCATATTTAAATTTGGTTTCTCAAGATAAAGGCCATTGTTGATAGATAAATCAAGAGTAACCAACCTTCTCAAATGCGAAATTGCAATAGGAATCTGCTCAGCAAAGCCAGCATTGGATAGATTCAAATAACTCAAATTCGTAAGCTTGCCAAACTTCGATGGAATCTGAGAATTGCCGAAGCCGTTATATGCCAAACTCAGGCTCTGGAGATGTTGAAGACTGAAGAGGGTGTTTGAATTGTCAAGTCCACCCGAGATTGATTCATTGGTCAGGTCGAGACCAATAACATGTCCCTCATTACAGGTTATGCCTTCCCAAGAACAGCAATCAACACTTCGATTCCACTTAACAAGTTTTGTGGACATAGTAGGATCGAATGTAAGGTTGTTCTTCAATTGCAGCAACAAGGACTTCTGATTGCTACTACATTGGCCAGACAATCCAAAGACAGAGATGGTGAGGAAAAGTGAGTAAATGGCCATCAAGAAAAGCCACGATAAGACTGCAGGAAGTCTCATTGGAAGCTGTTATAAGAGACAACCTTACAATAAAGAATCGAAGAGCTAGATTGTGATATTAATGTGGTTGTTGCCTAATTTCTTTTGAGTGTGATGAAATTTATAGATGGGGGTTGTGGCTCCGAGTAGCTGATCATGTGCATGCTGAAAATATAATGGTTCCACTAACACGACTTTTTGACCAGTGACTTTGAGCCGTACGTGGCCGACCAAGAAGAAGAAGTAAGAGAAAGAAGATGACCTTATAGAGTGCTTTTTCGAGTGCTTTGTGAGGTTTCTTGGCTCCATACGCTTTGAATCATTGGTCTTCCATTACAAGTGGTCAAAAAGTAGAAAGTTGGGTCATAGAAAGCCGGAAAAGAGGAATGTGGAAGACAAGTGGTGGTGGGGAATTCAGGTTCTGGCCGGCACGGCAACGTTTTGGAGAGAAATTAGGTACTATCTTATTTATTTTCTTTATTTTTCATCCATAAAGCATTAAAAAATAATCCTAACAAAATTATCACGTAGTCTAACTTTTCTTTTCTAACATGATTTCTTATTTATTTATTTCTCATTAACTTTATTTAAATTTATTCTTGATCAGTTAAGTGAGTACTCAAAAGTCCTTACTCTTTTCTCTCAACATCAATAAAGTATTATAACTCAGGCTTTCTATGAAAGGGCATGTACATATCATATAACATACAATATGTTAGAATTTTGACTCAAAATTGAGTTAGATGGTATGAATTGAATAACATTAAATTCGTTATTCATTTATCCAATATTATCTTATATGAAACCTTATGCTACAGAAATTAATATATGCTCCTTTTTCTATCTTCTTGTCACTATTTGAGGTGTTAACTTGCTGTTTTCTATCTTCTTGTCGTATATATGGTTTTGAGTACCAATGCTCTTTTTGAGGACGACAATAGAAATATTGCACCCATCTTTACTGTATATATTGCTGAAATGGTTTTCGTTTCTGGTTTACTGAACTCAAGAAGTTGCCAATTAAGGAAAGTCTGTCTTTGGTTGATAACTCCTCTGTTTTGCATCAATAAACTGGGAGGCATTGCTCCTCATAACTATTACTAGTGCCTCGGCCTCTGATTTCTATATCTACATCTTTGATGGTATTCTTTTGCTGAGTGGAAGTAATTTCACTTGACAAATTATTAGCAAAAAGATGTACTTGAGTCAGATTCTTGTACTTGCTGAAAATTAGAATCGGTCCACTGAAATTGTTTAATGACATGTCCAAATAAATCATTTGTGTAAGGCCGGCCATTGAACTTGGAATTGACCCACTAAGTCCATTGAATGAAATGTCTAAATAGACCAATTGTGTGGAGCCCACTATTGAGCTTAGAATTGATCCATTCAGATAGTTGTATGAAATATCCAAAGAGACTAATTGTGTGAGGCTCTCAATAAAATACAGAATTGATCCAATGAAATTGCATCCTATTTAAGATTCAAATAACTCAAATTCACCAGCTTTCTAAACTCTGATGGAATCCGAGAAGCGTTGAAGTTGTTATCAGCCAAACTCAGGTTTTGGAGATGTTGAAGACTAAAGAGGCTGCTAGAATTTTTAAGTTCACCCAAGATGGATTCTCACTGCTTATGTTGAGACCAATAACAAGTCCCTCATTGCAGGCTACACCTTCCCAAGAACATGTAAGGTTGTTCTTAAATTCGAGCAACAAGGACTGTTGATTGCCTATACATTGGCCAGACACCACAAAGACGAAGTTGAGGAAAAGTGTGCACATGGGCACCAAGAAGAGCCTTGAAAAGAAGGGAGTTTCATGGCTTTTGGCCTGTGGCTTTGAAAGTGTGGAATGGGAGGTGGAAGAAGAAGAAGAAGCAAAGTCAGGAAAAGAGAGGTTTCGAAAGATAGAGATGGTCAGTGACTCCATGTCTGATAGTCCATGCTATATATGTACGATATTGTACGGGAATTACAACAATCATTGCAAAATAAAAAATTTTCAATTTTTCATACAAAATATTCTAAATTTCTAACTTTTCCACTTGTTAAAAAAAAAAAAAAATCATACTTTTTTTTTCTACGCTATTGAATTAAAATCCTAGATAACTTAATTGTAGCCTTGTAGGAGATACTCATTAAAAAAAAAAAAATACATATTCTTTCAAATTAACACCAAATTTGCAATGTTCCTAGATTGCATCAATGTTCTCTCAAACTACAAAAAATTTGCAATTTTGTCTTGCAAAAAAAAAAAATAATAATTATACAAAATTTTCAATAAGATGAAGTACCCATATAATTTGAAAATAAACACAAAAAATTTAATTTTTCTTTAAAAGAAAAACAAAAAAAAAAAAAAGAAAGTTGAAGATGTAACCACCTCAAGGTCACGAGGTGGTTCAGCCACTCATGGCCAAAAAAAAAAAAGAAGGGTGGTTAAGCCACCCCTAATGGTGCAAATCAAGTTCAACCATCCCCTATATGGCCAATGGGAGGGTGGGAGAGTTTGGCGACCAAGGGGTGGTTTTAATCAATTTTTAGTTTTTTTTATTAAAAATATATATATATAATGCTTCTTTGTCATTTGAGGTACATTGCAATTTTTATAATTTGGAAGGGTTGATGCAATCTTTAATTCGGACTTGAAGGTACATTGCAAATTGCTTATTAATTTGAAGAGAGTATGTCTAATTTTCAGAAAAATAAAATAAAAGTCCATGGACCACATTTAATTATATGCCATATGGCTAACCAGTAGCAGGCTGGCAGCCTATATATAGTGTAGACAAGTTGAAGTCACATAACATAACGCAACGATCTTTGGAAGAAATGGTCTATGCTTCCTCCCGCGTCTGCACCCTCTTACATCAAAGCCACACCTTCAATTTTTCAAACATCACACGGCGTCTACGATGAACTCATGGACATGTACGCTGGTGGTCGAGCGTTGCACTCGGGAAAAAAACTCCACGCCCACTTCATCATCACTGGCTTGGCTCGTTTAACCCGTTTTGCCGCCAAGCTCATTGCCTTCTACGTGGGATGTGGAGAACCTTCCTATGCTCGCAAACTGTTCGATCAAATTCCGTAACAAATGCACGCCGCTGGATCGTCCTTATTGGGGCCTACGCTCAATACGGCTTTTATGAAGAGGCTCTGGGTCTGTTCCGTGAGATGCAGGAGCAAGGCCTGAGACCCAACGAGTTTGTCATTCCCAGCACTCTCAAAGCCTGTGGGCGCGTCTCAGATAGGGAAACCCGGGAGAAAATACATGGTGTGGTTTTGAAGTGTTCGTTTGAATCCGATGCTTTTGTTAGAAGTGCATTGATTGATATGTACTCAAAATGCGGTTTAATTGAAAAGGCGAGGCGAGCATACGATGCAATGGTTGAGAAGGATTTGGTGGCTTTGAACGCTATGGTTTCGGCTATGCTCAACATGGGTTTGCTAAAAAGCACTGGACTTGGTGGAAAAGATGCAGGCTTTAGGAGTCAAGCCTAATGTGGTGACTTGGAACACCTTAATTGCTGGGTTTTCGCAAAAGGGTGATGAAGTAATGGTCTCTGAACTTTTTAATTTGATGCGCAGCAATGGGGTTGAGCCTGATGTGGTCTCTTGGACTTCGGTTATATCAGGGTTTGTGCAGAACTTTCGAAATGAGGAGGCGTTTGCCACTTTTAGAAAGCTGTTGGATCATGGGTTCTATCCGAAGTCAGCTACAATAAGTAGTCTCTTGCCTGCTTGTGCAACTGCGGCCAATGTGAGGCGTGGGAAGGAGATTCATGGGTATGCACTGGTGATTGGAGTTGGGGATGATATATTTGTAAGGAGTGCCCTTGTTGACATGTATTCAAAATGTGGTTTTATAGCCGAAGCAAGGAATTTGTTCCATCGGATGTCTAAGAGGAACATAGTTACTTGGAATTCAATGATATTTGGGTATGCTAATCATGGGTATTGCAATGAAGCAATTGAGCTTTTCAATCAGATGGAAAAGGAAGAGGGAAAGAAGCTTGATCATCTGACTTTCACAGCGGTTCTCACAGCATGTAGCCATGCTGGAATGGTTGAACTTGGACAAAGTCTGTTTCAGTTGATGCAAGAAAAGTATGTGATAGTTCCCAGATTAGAGCATTATGCATGCATGGTGGATCTTCATCATAGACAATGACGGAACTGGGGGGGTGGTCCCCCAAATCTGAAAAAAAATAAAATTATGCTGTATATATATATATATATTTTTTACCCGGTAACCGGTCTCCCATTTTCCGCATAGACCAAATGAGCTGGCAATTTTGACACGACCCGTGAACCCGACACAAACACGACACGAAATTAGCGGGTTTGGGTTTATGCTTAACGGGTTTGGGTCATAAACGGGTCAACCCGTTTACGACCCGTTTATCTTTGTTTAAGCGAACGCGTCAGAGTCACCATGGGTGACCCACTGACCCGTTTATGTTTTATGTTTTTTTTTTTTCACCTAATCAGAGTATCAAACGGATAAGAATAAGTAAGAAATAAAATCTTTTTTTTTTTTTTGTTTTGTTTCACCTAATCAGAGACTCTACGGATAAGAATAAAAAATAAAATCGAAAAAGTTGAAAACTTTTTTTAAGTCTTCTCCAGTTCTCCACCGGACCACTTCTCCTTCTCAACTCTCAAGTCTCAAGAGCTGCCAGCTGCCGCCCCTTCACCGCCTCACGGCCTTCACCGGTCCTTCAGTCATCACTCTCTCTCCAGCTTGCCGGCCGCCGCTCTCTCTCTCAGCTCTCTGCTTGCCATCATTCTCAGCTCTCCCCCTCTCTCTGTGCGAGGAGACGTTCAGAACCTTTTCAGCGATGAGCCATCAAGTCGATGACCAGAGTTTGTGCGAGGAGACGCTGGGACTCATCTCACACGCTTGCCGCGAGTGGGGATTCTTTCAGTTGTGAACCACGGCCTCCGAGTCTCCGACGAGTGGGGATTCTTTCGGTATGTAGGGAGTGGGTATGGGTTTTGGAGTAATCTTGTGGGGGGTTTTTTTTTTTTGGTTTGATTGTGTTCAATCTTGAAAATTTTGGGGCTTTTGGTTGATTAATTTGTAGGAAGTGGGTATGGCCGTATGGGTGGTTTTTGGAGTAATCTTGTGGGGTTTTTTTTTTTGGTTTGATTGTGTTCAATCTTGAAAATTTTGGGGCTTTTGGTTGATTAATTTGTAGGAAATGGGTATGGCCATATGGGTGGTTTTTGGAGTAATCTTGTGGGGGTTTTTTTTTTTTTTGGTTTGATTGTGTTCAATCTAAAATCTTGAAATCTTGGGGCTTTTGAGTGATTAATTTGCATTGCATTTATAGTAATTGGAATTTTAGCACTTGTAAATGAAAGGAAGCTTGATATGATTTTGAATCATTTTTGATTGTTGAATAGTGGCACCGTTAGACCCGTTTCCGGTTTCTCACTCTCTGGTTAGTAGTCAAACGGGTCGTGCCGGGTTCGTGTGGACCCGTTAGACCCGTTTATTTAAACAGGTTCACGGGTTCGTGTCGGGTAGACCCGTGAAATTCACGGGTCTACCCGTTAGACCCATTTATTTAAACGGGTCGTGTCTGAGTTTATGTTAAACGGGTCGCGTGTCAACCGGGTCGTGCCGGGTGACCCGTTTTGCTAGCCCTAAGACCAATCCTCCCCTCATTTTTCTTCTTGCATAGACCGGTTCCCCATTTTTCTTTTGCACAGAACCGGTCCCCCCCCTCCCATTTTAAGAAAAAAAAACCGGTCCCTTGCCCTTTATTCTTACCTTACAAGCTCTTTGTCTCTCACTTCTTCAGTTCCTCACTACAAAAAACATATCATTTACTCACGCTCATTTCCTAACGTGTCAAATACCTTAAAACGTTAGTAAATGAGCCGTACACATAATTTCTAACGTTTCTAACACGTTGGGAAAGTGGCAGTTAGGAATGAAAATTTCCTAACGTGTCATGCATGTAAAACGTTAGCATTTGCTAACGTGTTACTGTTTACACGTTAGTAGATGGAAAATATTAAAAAAAAAAAATTAAAAACAGAAGGTAACGTGGCTAAAAACCACACGTTAGCATGGGGTAACGTGGCCACAAACCACACGTTAGCATAGGGTAACGTAGCATAATTACCACGTTACCCCTTGGTAACGTTGCCTTTTATCTCCACGTTAGCTTATGTCTTTTAAAAAAAAAAAAATTCCCATTTCCTAACGTTTTAGTCGTAGACACGTTAGCAATAATGTTCCATTTCCTAACGTTTTACTCATAGACACGTTAGCAATTGCAATTCTTATTTATATTATGAAAAATTGCCACGTTAGTTTATGTTTTATTTTTAAAAAAAATTCATTTGCTAACGTTTTACTCATAGAAACGTTAGTAATTGAAGTGCCATTTCCTAACGTTTAAAGGATATACACGTCAGAAAATTGAGTTCCATTTGCTAACGTTTCACTAATGGGCACGTGAGCAATTGTTGATCCAGTTACTAACGTTTTGGTCATGCACACGTTAGCAATTGTTGATCCATTTCCTAACGTTTTTCTCATGCACACGTTAGTAATTGTTGATCAATGATCTTCAAACTCAAATTGATAAACCGAAAGAATTCAAAATTGGGCGATTGTAGAACGAAACTCATAAACAAAACTCCGATTGCGTGGCAAAGATAAAGGAAGTCTCGAGAGCAAGTGTCGCAAGAGATCCGCTCGCATGCGAGATTGAGAAGAACCAAATGAGGCGCACCTTAAAATAAGCAAAATCGAGGAAAAAAACCACCGAGTGTAAATAACAAAATATGTACTTAAATATTGAATCGAGTTAATGAAAACCTAAGTTAATATCTAATTAGTTAATATAACATAATTAAACAACACATGCATGATAATAAGTTCCCACATGCAAAAAAAAAACTTACATTTGCTAACGTGGGATTTGGAAACACGTTAGCAATTTCTAACGTGGCAAGAAATCCCACGTTAGGAAATGTAATTTTATAATTTCGGGTTTTTTTTCCTACTTCTTAAACTAATCAATGAATAATGAGGTGATTAATGATTAAACCCTAAAACGGTCATTAACGAAGTGAACCCTTGTTAATTTACCAATCATATTAGTTAACAACAAAAACCCTAGTTAATTAACATACTCCCAAAGTAATCAACTAACATAATTAAGTAATTGAACTCACAAAACAATAACAATAATTTATCCCCAAAAAAAAAAAATACATTTACTAACGTGGTGTTCAGGGACACGTTGGCAATTCCTAACGTGTTATATTTTCACACGTTAGAATTCCTAACGTGTGACTTACACCGTTAGTAAATAATAATTTTTTTTTTGCCATTAATGTGCTACTATTTTCATGTTGATCAATGATCTTCAAACTCAAATTGATAAACCGAAAGAATTCAAAATTGGGCGATTGTGAGCGAAACTCATTAACAAAACTCCGATTGCATGGCAATGATAAAGGAAGTCTAGAGCAAGTGTACAAGAGATCCGTTGCATCAGAGATTGAGAAGAACCAAATGAGGCGCACCTTAAAAATAAGCAAAATCGAGGAAAAAAAAACCACTGAGTGTAAATAACAAAATATGTACTTAAATATTGAATCGAGTTAATGAATATAAAGTTATTAATTCACCAACCTAAGTTAATATCTAATTAGTTAATATAACATAATTAAACAACACATGCATGATAATAAGTTCCCGCAACACATGCATTACAATAAGTTCCCAAAAAAAACTTACATTTGCTAACGTGGGATTTGGAAACACGTTAGCAATTTCTAACGTGGCAATAAATCCCACGTTAGGAAATGTAATTTTATAATTTCGGGTTTTTTTTTGTTCCCTCTGTTCTTAAACTAATCAATGAATAATGAGGTGATTAATGATTAAACCATAAAACGGTCATTAACGAAGTGAACCCTTGTTAATTTACCAATCATATTAGTTAACGAACTAAAACCCTAGTTAATTAACATACTTCCAAAGTAATCAACTAATTAATTGAACTCACAAAACAATAACAATAATTTATTCCCCAAAAAAAAAAAAATACATTTACTAACGTGGTGTTGAAGGACACGTTGGTAATTACTAACGTGGTGAACTTCGCACGTTAGTATGTGGATCCGCATTTACTAACGTGTTACAATATACACGTTACTAAAATATAAATATATTTTTTAAATTAATAAAAATTTTATTTTCCATTAGTAACGTGGTATGAACCACACGTTACCAATTGCTAACGTTTGGTTCATGCCACGTTAGGAATTACTAACGTGTTTATAAGGACACGTTACGAAATTTTTTTTTTTTTTTAAGTTTTAATTTTTGGTCCTATTACTAACGTGTTGAATATTAACACGCATTACTAATTGCTAACGGGGAAAAAAATGAATGCTGAGCTACGCCAAGAATGCCGTGTTTTTGTAGTGCCTCTTCCTCTGTTTAGACTGTTCCTCAATCCTCACTCAGTGTCTCACAAGTCACGCAGCTGCAAGCCTGCAAGATTCCTCCATCTCTGCAGTTCAGCCATTCTCTTCCAGTACCCATTTTTACCTCCGATTTTTGCCTACGATTTTTAACTATTTCTGATTTCAATTTTTATTTTTGTAAATAAATTTGTTCCACTTGTTGCATGTTGGGTATTTTTTCTTTCCATTCTGTTTGGTTGCCTGTTGGATATATTTTCTTTCGTTAGTGTTAAAGTGGGTACACTGCCTGTTGAAGACCCCGTTTGGCCTTATGCTAATCAGGGGCAAATCTAGTGTTTAAAGTTGGGGAGGGGGCAAAATTAAAATTAAAATAGATGTGTTCCTGCCTTCCTGGGTAGGAGGGGTGAGTTCTACCTTCTCCGGTTCTCCCCCTCTTCCACCAGCAGGAGATTTTGTCACCCCTATGAGTAGTTTTCGAGCCACCTTTTTTTTAAAAAAAAATTATATTATATATATATATATATACTTTATGGAAGAGATTGATACAATTGATAATTTGTGAGAATATTAAAAATGAAGTGGACCAAGTGGTAGATTAAGTGTGTATACTTTTTCCTTAATAATATCATTTATTTACCCACAAAAATATATAGATATATATTTATATATCATTCCTCTCCCTAAATATTCAAAACTCATTGTTTTTTAAATCAAATCAATAATGTGCTTGAAGGTTAGGGAAAGGGGGGACTCATGTCAATGTTGTCTCGTATCACTATATTAGAAAAAATAGTGTTTTAGTATTGATTACATTTTATAGAAATGAACACAACAACCCTCAATATTTTAGGGTGTGAAAGCCAATTAGCTTTTTGTTTATTTTCAGCATGTGACTTAAATTATTAACTTTGAATGATTATAGAGAGTTGAGATCATTGAACGATTGAGACTACTTAATCATTAGCACATAACCAACCCTTAATTATGGGTACTTAAATGCTTAAAAAAGAACCAAAAATATAGTTGAACCAACTACCAAGGATTAAAGATGAAATCTTTTACACTTTGTGGGTGCTTAGAAAAGAACCATAGAAATATGTGGTTTCTTCGATTGTCACTATTGGATTTCTGTGTAGGAATTCAGGGGTAGGGTTATTGGGGTTAAAGTTACATCTGTTGAAACAACTGGAGTTGGAGATTCATTTGTCAGTGACATTCTAAGTAGATTTGCTTCTGACCTAAATCTTATCTGGGTATGTTTAGTTCATAAATAAATTAAATAAATTATTTGATTTTGTCCTCTCCCCATTGCTCATTTGAATGATTTGCATTTTATTACTGCTAGGTGAAGTTACTTACCATAAGAATTTTCAAGTAATTGTAGGACAAATTTGTAAGTTTTCTTCTACACAAAGCACAATTAATTTTAATAAATATACATTGATATATAAATACATGTTTGTTGTGTCTACTTGATGTGTGTGAAACTGTGAATAGATATACATATATATATGCATATCATTATCAGCATAATAACATATGTATATATTAAGCTTTTGCTTTGGGGAATTAATATGTATCATATTTTGTCATACATGTGTTGATATGTTTTTTTCTAAAGCATTTTTGTAGAAGTTATTTTTGAAATTTTATGTTTTCTCCTAATTTTGTTTGTAGATTGGAAAAGTCAAATACAATATTTGACTTTTCAAACTAAAAAATGCACAAACTTCAAATGCAAAATTCAAATGCCCAAACTCAAATGCATAAAGTTCAAATGCATGAAAATTCAAATGCCCAAACTTCAAATACCCAAACTTCAAATGCATGCACAAAGTGTCAATGTTGGTGATACATCATCATCGCCACCGATATCCCTTTAGAAAATTCTTTAAAAGACTTGAGAGTTAATAGTGATGAATTTGATATTAAGTCATTGAATATGATTCTGGATTGTATCATCAGATATGGGAATATGATGTAAATCACCGGGACAAAATTCGAAGAGCTTACATTAGAGCTGGTTCGTACTGACCTACGGTCAAAGACTATCCAAACTCTGGAAAAGAATGTCATCTTCGAAGTTTTCAACCTTTGTGATACAATTTATTTCCTTCATGGCTTGAATATTCACTTAAAAAAGATGCAGCATTTTGTCTACCCTACTTTTTTTTTAATAAACCATCTGGGCATTGTACACAACGTGTATTCACTATAGATGGATTCAGGAATTGGAAGAAAGTTAAAAATAGAAAAGATTGTACTTTTCTCAATCATATAGGGAAAGATCCTAATTCGTTTCACAGAATTGCTGAGAAAGCATATGAAGATTTGAAGAACTAATCTCAATATATACAAAATGTGTTTAAAAAGCTCACTTCGGAACAAATTGCAAATAATCGATTGCAGTTGAAAGCCTCAATTGATGTTGTTCGAGTGCTTGCATTTTAAGGTATTGCTTTTAGAGGTCGGGATGAAAGTGTGAGTTCAACAAATCGTGAAAATTTTCTTGAGATTTTGGATTTGCCAATTTCGTATAGTAAAAAGCTTGCTGAAGTGGTTGCTAAAGCTCCCAAAAATGCCACTTACACATCACCAAAGGTACAAAAACAAATTTTACATGTTTTTTCAACCAAAGTGAAGGAAATAATTTGTAATGAAATTGGTGATACAAAGTTTTGCCTAATTGTTGATGAAGCTCGTGATGAGTCAATGAAGGAGCAAATGGCTATAATTTTAAGATTTGTTGACAAGAATGGCTTTGTGCAAGAACGCTTTTTTGGACTTGTTCATGTCTCTGATACTGCAGCATTAACCTTAAAAAAAGGTATATATTCTGTATTGTCTAAACATCAGCTAGACATCCAAAATATTCGAGGGCAAGGATATGATGACGCAAGTAATATGCGAGGAGGGTGGAATGGGTTGCAAACTTTGATTTCAAATGATTGTCCATATGCTTATTACATTCATTGTTTCACACATTGTTTACAATTGGCATTAGTAGCGGCATCAAAAGAAGTCATTTCTGTTCATCAATTTTTTATCAATTTAAATTTTGTTGTCAATTTTGCTTGTGCCTCATGCAATCGGTATGAAGATTTACAGGTTGCTCAAGCTGATAAAAATGCTTACCTGATTGAAATTTGTGAGATTGAGAGTGGAAGGAGACTTAATCAAATTAGTACGCTACAACGAGCTGGAGATACGCATTGGAGTTCTCACTTAAGATCAGTTTGTAATTTGATTAAAATTTTTAGTCCAGCTTGTGAAGTTCTTCTTAAAATCATTGATGTGGGAACTACTTCTTCCCAACGAGCAAAAACTGATTCAGTTTATCATGTAATGACTTCATTTGAATTTGTATTCATCTTACATCTCATGAAAGAAACCATGCAAATCACTGATCATTTATGCCAAGCATTGCAATCCAAATCTCAAGACATTTTAAGTGTTATGCGTCTTGTTTCATCTACTAAAACATGTATCTAACGATATAGAGATGATAAATGGAAAGTTCTACTTACCAAAGTGAAGTCGTTTTGCAATAAACGTAACATAGATGTTTCAGATATGAATGTTCGTTATGTTGAGAGAAGAGGTCGAGCTCGCCATCAACAAGCTGACTTTACAATTGAGCATCATTATCGTGTGGATATTTTTTATGCCGCAATAGATTCTCAGTTGCAAAAATTAAATCGCCGGTTTAGTGAGCATGCAATGGAGTTGCTTATTCTTGGCTTGGCTCTTGATCCTCGAGTTGCACATGAGTCTTTTAAAATTGATGATATTTGTCAATTGGTAAATAAGTTTTATTCGCAAGACTTCACTGATCTTGAAAAAGAACAGCTGAAAATAGAACTTTACCATTATGAGCAGAGTGTAGTTCAAGATTCAAGTTTTCAAGGGTTGTCAAATATTTTTGAATTGTGCCAATGGTTGGCTAGAACTAAAAAATCAGTTATCTACCAGCTTGTTTTCGAGTTGTAGTGCTTTTACTTACTCTTCCCGTTTCTACTACAACTACAAAACGAGCATTTTTAGCCATGAATATTATCAAAACTAGGCTTCGCAACAAAATTGAATATGAGTTTCTGACGGATTCTTTGATGTTGTACATCGAAAAAGAAATTACTACGACATTTAGTACAGATTCAATTATAGATGATTTTCGGGATATGCAAGCACGACGGATTACATTTTGATAGGTACTTTATCTAAAATTTGAAATGTATTGTGAAACAACTATTTATGTATCTTTTTTCTTTGTATATTTATATTTTTACCAAAATTAAATTGAAGCTAATTTTATTTTTATATGTTACTTTTATATATTGAAAATTTATATCACGGCCCCCCATCAAAAGTTCTGGTTTCATCCCTGTTCGTAGAGCAGGAAAACTTGCTGAAGCTTATGATATGATTATGAAAATGCCAGTTGAACCTGATTTATTTGTATGGGGTGCACTATTAGGGGCATGTAGGAATTATGGGAATGTTGATCTTGCTAAAGTAGAAGCTAAGCATTCGTCAGAGCTTGAACCTGACAATGCAGGAAACAATTTACTGTTGTCAAATTTGTATGCTGATGCTGGGAGTTGGGGAAATGTGGTGAGGTTGAAGACGACAAAGAAGAAAAGGAAGTTGAGAAAATTTCCAGGGTGCAGTTGGGTAGAGGCAATCTAACACATAGGCATCACTTTACAAGAAGCAGCTGTCTAAATCTTCATCCAGAACAGAAGGAAATCTTGGGGTATCTTGCAAGTGATCATCAACCTCATGCTAGCTTTATTCTTATAAAGTTTGCTAACCAGAGCTCCCATCTGAATCTTTTAACAGATTTGCTTTTGGGTTATCCATGGTTTGAGTTCAAACGACTGCCTCCAAATGAAATCTACAGCAAGATGACAATTGTCAATCAGCTGACTCTGGTGGACAATCAACCCTCTGCAACCAAATTGAAGATGTGAGACAAGAGGGGCCCATTTAAGAATTACCTCAAGGTGTTGGAGGATGAAGAAGACATAGAAACACTCAAGAAACTGCTTAGAAAAAAAAGATCGCAGGGGGAAATTTTGAAGGATAGAGGAGCATGAATTTCATCTACATTGTTTAATGAGCCAGCTGTGCTCATTTGAGATTATGGGAATTGGAGCCGCTGAGCCGAATATCTAACTATTTTAAGACTGCCAAATACATTTCTGTAACTTCAGATATCGTGGGTCTGGATTTCGTACAGCCCAGCTCAACATGGACTTAACCCCCTCGGCCCACTGAGGCCCACACTACTCAACTACTTTCCCAACCCTATGAGCTTGCTTAAGACAATATAGGCAGCCCAACCATGATTGCTTCAACCCAGTATTTGGGGTGGGCTGGGCTCATTTATTGCACCCTCTATGACAAACTAAATATTCTTTTGACAATAACTAAATATTCTTACGGGTAAAGTCCACTTAACCCCCTTAAACTATCACCCCAATGATAATCTACCCCCTAAACTATCAATTACGACAATTTACCCCACAAACTACCAAAACAATGACAATGTACCACTCAATGCTAACAAAATAAAGAAATTACTCCTATAAAATTTTTAATAAGACCTAAATACCCTTAAAGATTTGAAAAGAAAATTATATTTTAGTATTTTTGTTTTGATTTTAGCAAGGGTAATTTCGTCTTTTTTGTAAAATTTGGGGTACATTGTCATTGATTTGGTAGTTTGAGGAGTAAATTGTCGCAATTAATAGTTTAGGAAATAGATTGTTATTGGGATGGTAGTTTGAGGGGATTAAGTGGACTTTACCCTATTCTTACCAACTGAATTGCTAAATATGTTTCTGCATGTAAATAAACTTCTTCAATGGTAGTTAAAAGTTTTATATAAGTAAAGGTTCTCACCAGCGTTATAAATGTTTTAGCATTAAATGATTTACCCTGAATATGCAAGTATATAGAACGCATGCAGAGTTTTGATATATTAGAAATACTTTCGGGTTTCGACCAACCCAGGTTAATAATAGAGACCCAAAAACCCTACGATTTTGTATTTTCTTTACTAACTTAAGTAACAAAGAGCTTTTTTGTTGACTAACCATAACAAGTTTCTAATTATTTCTTCTTACCTTGCATTTGTTCGTTGGCTCAATTTGACTGTACGGCCAACTTCATCATCAATATTTTTCAATAAAAATGATAAAAATGAGTTGAGAAGGGTCAACAAATCCCAATGTTTTAGCATATGTACATCCCAATGTACCTTTTCTTCATAGATGAGAATACACATCACCACAAAAACGAGTACAGTAACTCAGATGGCCATACCGCATAGGCAAACCAACAAAAAATCATTTAACTGACTATCAAAAAGAAAAGTGCAACACCCAAATTAAATCCCTGAATTTCACAAAGAGCTCTATTCTTGGCTGAACAATGTAATCGAGCAAGATCAGAGGAACATAATACCTAAGTTACAAAGTCCTAAATGATCAACAACCTAAAAGAGAGAAGGACAAAGCGGACATAACAATGACAAATCGTTCCAGCAAATAAAGTATACCCATTACAATTCAACCATAGAAAAATCAATAATTCACAAAATTTACCAAAATCGAAGCCACACTGCGAAAGTTCAAGCAGATTCAACCCAGGGTGATACGTGTTGCCCTCGACCTACATCAAAAACAATACACCATACGTACGGGCTTTGTTGGTGTCGTTTTCTGCCAAAGATCATCAAAGAATGTTGAAAACCCAAGGAATGGATCCCCTATAATACCTTATGTCTAATTGTAGGCAGAACTAGGGGTGTACGAACGGGACCGTTATATCCGTCCCGTAACCGCTAACCGTTTATAATCACTAACTACCTAAAGTGGAGCGGTTAATGATTTTAGGGGTATGTAAATAGTAATTCTAAAAGGCCTATTTGTGTCATACTAAGAATGGTATGACTATTAAAATCACCATTGGACTTGTGATTAATCATTATTGAATTTTGATTAAATGGTGATTTTAATAAGTACATCATTCTTAGTAGAATATAAATATGACACAAATAGGCCTTATAGAATTACTCGTATGGAAAATGGATTAATAACTATTAACCGCTTACCCTTATATATAATAATATAAATATATATATTATATTAAAAATATAACATTAAAACCACGCTGTTTTTTTTTTTTTTAAAAAAAAAACCACTTTGTTTTTGTGTCATTTTAAATACGAGTTAGGACTATAGTTTCATCATATTAAAATAATTGTTAACTGCCTAAGCAGAACGGTTGCGGTTATTAAAATTCAATAATTGCCTTAGACAGTTGTGGTACCACTAACCACAACCACTTGTACACCCCTATGCCAAACTAAAAATTTTTTGACTCATATGTTTTTCTCAAACAACTATCCGAATTGTTAATGTCTTCTAAAATAATAGATCTCTTCAATATTCTCTCAAATTATAAAAAGTTGTCATTGTCTCTTAATAACAAAAATATTCTTAACAAAAAAATAAGAAAGTGAAAAAATGATGACCCACAGCCGTGTGGGTATTCACAATTTTTATTTTCGAGTTTAAAGAAGTATTAACAAACTTTTAGTGGTTTGAAAGGAAATTGATTTGCTGCATTGATTGCATTCTGTAATTTTAGGAGGGAAGACATTGACAATGGTAATTTGAGCGACCATATATATACTTTTTTTAATATTTTTTTTATGTGAGAGACTAACCTATCTAAATAGAGAGATGGGCCCAAAGGGAGGGTGGGAGGGGGTCCCTCCTCCAAAAAATAAAAAAAAATAAAAAAAAATAATAAAAAAAAACCATAAATTTCATAAAAAGATTAAAGGATAGTCAAAGTCAATTCTTTGCCTCCCTCTCCAGTCTCCACTGAGTGATAATTAATTGAAGCTATTTACCTTTAAATGATCTGCTTCTCCATTATTTTACTCTGCTTTATGACCATCTCACCAATCACTAAAGAAGCTTTAGACGTTTTCTTAAAAAAAAAAAAGGCTTAAGACAAAAACGTAAGGATCTATCTCTGATTCAGTTTGCTTTCATTCTTTTCCATTTACGGTTTATAATTTTTCACTTTATTTAAATTTTATTATTATTTTTAAAGCCTCCACAAACTCATGAAGCATCATCTTCTTCTGTGTCACTTGTTATGTAAGCAACTTAAAAATTTTATTTTCACATCAATTTTATTTTTTATTAATAACTGTTACATCGTCATGTCAGTCTGACATGCTTTTGATCAAGCACAAACAACACTAAAATAAAACACTAAAATAGGAAAAATAATTAGAATTCAAAGAGGTACACGTAACATGTCTATATATGAAAAGGTACACTGGTAATCATCTTTATTAACAGCATCACAAAAGCACTGGAATTATTTAACCCCATAAGAGAGACCTTCTGGACTTCAGCAAATACCCTCCAGGGTAAACTTGGAACAACATATTTCTGCAAGTGAGGTGTTCATAGGTGTAAGTCAATATCCACCAAAAGTTCTTTTAAAAAGTTCCAAAATGAATAATTGCAAAATGAAGCATGAATCTCAAAACACATTATAATGTCATCCAAGACAACTTCCAATATCATTTAAGAGAGAAAATAATAATAATAATCAAGTGTTTTGACAAATTTCACACACTAGCACTTGGGGGAAGTTTCCTTCATCCTTAAAGAAATTGAAAACTCTACATCTAGCCTTACAGATCCTCTTAAAAAGCCTTGCTCCTGCAGAAAAATGACTTCTGCAACAGGAGGTCTAAAACATTGGTTCTGCAGATTTATTAAGTGACAAAACATTTCTAACTTATATCATTCATTTGGCTTCAAAGCCACTGTAGCACAAGAGAATATAATTGCACTTTTAATTTTTGTGAATTTTAAGCTAAAGAGGAGGTGCATAATTTTTGTGAATTTTTAGTTACTAATTAAAGATACATAATGAATTGTGAATAGTCTCGAGGCCCACAGAGTTCAAAGCAAATCCTAGGGAAGCCCACATGCATTTCCGCAAATAAGATGCTTGCAAATGTGGGCATTCCTCGTTTGAGGTGCTAGGTGAACTTACATTTTAAATCAATTTTTTATTTTGATTTAAAAAAAAAAAAATAAGCAAGAGTTTATCATGACAAACCTGGAGGTGTTGCCCCTCATAACCATAACTAGTGCCTCGGCTCTTGATTTTAGAATGCCTATCTCTGATGATGTTCTTTTCTAAGATAGTTGAGGAAAGATCTTAAACATAATGTCATCAACATGTTTATAGTACCATATCCTCCATCTCTTCCAAAACATAAGCGGTCCAATTACAATTCCAAAGCCAAAAATAAATCCTAGTTCAGCACTTATGTAATTCCACTCAATCATACTCCTATGACTTTCTTCATTTGTTGGAGGTCGCAGTTGTGGATCCTCAAATGTGCAATTTGATTTCAAAGGGAAACCACATAGTCTTTCGTTTCCTACAAAGGAAGTTGCCGAAAATGTACTAAATTGCTTGGTCAATGGAATCTGTCCCACCAATTGGTTGAATGAAAGGTTGAGGACCGAAAGAAAAATCAGACCATTTGGGAGTTGCACGGGAATCTCACCAGAAAGCTCATTGCTTGATAGATCTAGTGACTCAAGATAACTCAATTTTCCCAAAGATGCTGGGATTTCGCCCGTTAAAGCATTATGCGACAGATTGAGAGTATATAATAGTGTGAGTTCCCCAATTTCTCCCGGTATATGACCGTCAAAGTTGTTGCAAGAGAAGTCAAGGGCGATCATGATAGTTAGGATCTTCACCAGCTCTACCTTAAAACCCTTGCGAGTAATTGTTATCGAATCTTGATAAGAAAAATTACCATAAGATTCAAGGTAATTGAGCTTCGCATCAACCTCATGTCCACGATCCATCATTGACGTCCAAGACAAAAGAAGTATTTTTGGAAGGTTACCAGTAAAATTATTTGAAGCTATGTCTATAATTTGAAGCATCGACCAGGTGACATTAACTTCTGGATGAGTAATGGATCCGTAAAATTTGTTGGATCGCAAAACAAGAACACGCAACATTGTTGTGTTCTTCAAGAAAAATGGAAAGGTACCCTCGATATGGTTGTTCCCAATGTCCAAGACCTCCAATCCAATGCAATTGGCCAAAGATTTTGGTAACCTTCCTTCCAGTTGGTTTTTATTGAGAGATAAAGTTTCTAAAACACAATTATCTGGAAATGCATCGGGAATTGTGCCATTGAGGTTGTTTGTCCCTAGACTTATCACCTTAAGTAAACCACTCGTCTCAATCAAGCATTGGGGAATTGTGCTACTGAAGAAATTATTAGACAAATCTAGAGTTTCAAGACGTGTAGAATTGCATATTGATCTAGGGATGCTCTCATTCAATTTATTACTTGAAAGAGACAAGAAGATAATGTTGGCAAGGGATTGACTGATGCTTGCTGGTATCTCTCCATAGATCTGGTTGTTTGAAAGGTCTAGATAAAATAACCTGGATTGGTTTCTCAAGAAATCAGGAAATACTTTCAACTTGCAAGAAGCCAACCCTAAGTAGAAAAATTGGGGATATGAGGTTAACGAAATGTTAAAACCATTAAAGTCAATCAACAAGTTGTTGAACGAAAGATCAAGCACTGAAGGTATTTTTAGCTTTTGAATCACGGAAAGGTCCACGGAACCAGAAAATTGGTTGTGCGAAAGATATAACTCTTGCAATGATGGAAGGGAAAAAGGAGAAATTGGAATATTCCCAGACAGATGATTGTTATTGAGATATAAGTCAGTCAGATTCTTGAACATTCCGAAATTTGGAATTGATCCAATGAAATTGTTGTGAGACAAGTGCAAAGAGGTCAATTGTGTGAGGCTCGCAATTGAGTCTGGAATTGATCCATTGAAATTGTTGCTTGACAAATCCAAATAAGTCAATTGTGTAAGGCTTGCAATTGAGTCTGGAATTGATCCATTGAAATTGTTGTCTGACAAATCCAAATAGGTCAATTGTGTGAGGCTCGCAATTGAGTCTGGAATTGCAATGAAATTATTGTTTGACAAGTACAAAGAGGTCAATTGTGTGAGGCTCGCAATTGAGTCTGGAATTGCAATGAAATTATTGTTTGACAAGTACAAAGAGGTCAATTGTGTGAGGCTCGCAATTGAGTCTGGAATTGATCCATTGAAATTGTTGCCTGACAAAAACAAAGAGGTCAATTGTGTGAGGCTCGCAATTGAGTCTGGAATTGATCCATTGAAATTGTTGTATGACAAATCCAAACGGACCAATTGTGTGAGGCTCGCAATTGAGTCTGGAATTGCAATGAAATTATTGTTTGACAAGTACAAAGAGGTCAATTGTGTGAGGCTCGCAATTGAGTCTGGAATTGATCCATTGAAATTGTTGTATGACAAATCCAAACGGACCAATTGTGTGAGGCTCGCAATTGAGTCTGGAATTGATCCATTGAAATTGTTGTATGACAAATCCAAACGGACCAATTGTGTGAGGCTCGCAATTGAGTCTAGAATTGATTCGTTCAAATTACATCTGTAAAGATATAATGTTGACAACATTTTAAGGTTACCGATAGAAGGTGGTAATGACCCAAAAAAATTTGTTTGGCTAAGTAACATGGTTTGAAGAGATCCATTTGGAGGAAATTCTGGCAAAGAAACTTCAAGTAGAAAGTTATATGACAAGTCAAGCGTTTGTAGCGTTGGAACTTGGAAGATCTTTTTCGGAAATTTTCCGTTCAAATTAGAATCGGAGACTTTCAAGGACGTCAAGTTTTTGAAATCTGCAAAAAATTCTGGAACTGGAGCAGAAAAGTCGTTAAAATTCAAACGAATAAGTGAAAGGGACCGAAGATTCTGCAAGGAGGGATCAATCGGGCCTGAAAGATTGCAATATGACAAGCTCAACACTCTCAGATTTGGGAGTGAAGATGATAAGGCTTGACACCACTCATTACCTCGAGCTGATATAAGTACACCATCAAGATGAAGTTCCATAAGCTCCGAAAGGTTTTGAACCAACACTTTCAAATTTGGATTCTCAAGTTTAAGCTCATAAAAATCATCATAATAATCGGCAAATAAATCAAGAGTAACCAACCTTGTCAAGCGCGAAATCGCAATAGGAATTTGGCCTGCAAATCGAGCAGCTGAAAGATTCAAATAACTCAAATTCGCAAGCTTGTCAAACTCTGATGGAATCTCATGAGAATAGTTGAAGTCATTATAAGCCAAAGTCAGGCTCTCGAGATGCTGAAGACTGAAGAGGCTGCTTGAATTGTCGAGTCCACCCGTGATGAATTCGTTGGTCAGGTTGAGACCAATAACATGCCCCTCTTTGCAGGTTACGCCTTCCCAAGAGCAACAATCAGCACTTTGATTCCACTTAACAAGTTTAGTGGACATAGTAGAATTGAACGTAAGATTGTTCTTCAATTGGAGCAACAGGACTGCTGATTGCGAACATGGGCTGACACCCCAAAGAAACGGAGATGCAGAGAAAAGTGAGTAAATGGCCATCAAGAAAAAGCCAAGAAAAGACCGGAGATTCATTGGAGGGCGTTATATAAAAAAAAAATTAAGAGTACAGTTTTACAGTAAAGAATGGAAGAGGTGGTGGTGATCGATATAAGATATGAATGGTGGATTATATAGATATTAGATGGGGGTTGTGGGCCCCATGTATATAATTAAGCTGAAAATATATGGAATGGTGGGATAAGTAGTAGCTACAGTTTTGTCTGCAATTAAAGATGACGTTGGCGTGGGCCGGGAGTCGTGGGCACTCTAGCTAGTAGTGTTTGTGGCCCAATTTGTTTAATTAGTGTTTGATTAAACATAATTAATAAGTTAAAAGTATTATTTAATTTGGTTTTTAAAGTACGCATGGGAAAATAGTGAACCACTTGAAATACTAATTAAAATAAAAGTTGTGATTTTGATTTCAAGTAAACAATTAAGTTGGGACTCTCTCTCTTTGCCAAAACTACTAAAACCAATCCAATTGCACGTTGAATATTGCTGTCAATTTTGGATTATTAATAATTGGAGGTCATTAATTGCTTTACCCATGGGATTGGGTTTCACTCTTCTTTCCGTTGCTCCAGTAACAATTAAGATTCTTATTTGAATCATATGTGGAGTTGACGTGGTCAGAAATTAGACTTTGCTAGGATTTTCGACAATAAAAGATTCTCATGTTTGGTTTACTTCTAAATATCTTGTAAAATATTTATTTATATTTTTTTTTCAAATTGTCATTTTATTTTTCTATTCCAATACGTATATAAGGTTGTTGGATACAAAATTGGGTTAAATACTATTCCAATACCTATGGTTTGCACCAAAATCAAATAGCCACCTGCGTTTTTAAAAATATTGCAAATGGTACATGTAGTAAGCCAATAAACCCATTTGGTACCTCTGTCAAGATTCCATTAAGTTTTTCAATGGAATGTCACGTCACCCTTACACTTGGGAGCCACGTGACGTGGTACTTGAGTTTTTGAGTGCCACATCATATTTTATTATTATTTTTTAAAAAAATCCTAAACAAAAAACCAAAAAATTAAAATAAAATAAAAGAGAAGAAAATACACTAGGGTGGCATCCTGTTTTTGAACCAGGGATGCCGAAGCAAGAAGAGCCCAACTAGCACTGCAATTACTTGGAATGGAGTATTGTAAATGAACATGGCCCAGATCAATGAGAAGATGATGATGACTGCCGTAGCTCTTGGATCTCTCCAGCTTAGTATAGCTTGAGCCCTTTCCCCATGTGTTGCCAAATCTCCTATCACCGTTTGCATCTTACCCACCACAATTCGCAGCCTGTCATACCTCATCCTCACAAGATCCGGAGGTTTAGATGATGGGAATGAGTCGAATTCCTCATCCAGCTCATCTGGGTTTGCAAATTCCGCCTGTGAAATTCGCGCAGAGGTGGTTGCCTCGGCCGGAACTAGTAGTTCCATACCCCAATCACAAACAGGTGGGGTGGTCAGAGGGTCTGCCTGGGGGTGGTTCCCAGGCCAAATAGCCACCCCAGCGTTTTTGTTTTTTTTGGAATTTTTTTTATTTTTTATTTAAAAAATATATATATGACATAGCATCCAAAAATTCAGGCACCACGCCAATGACGCCATGTGATGCCCACGTGTAAGGGTAACACGACATTCCGTTAAAAAACTTAATAAAATCTTGACAGAGTTACCAAGTGGAATTATTGGCTTACCACAGATATCAAATTTTTGTATTTAATAATTAAACAAATTTTTTTTTTTTGACAAAAACATTATCAAATAATTAAACAAATAAATCATTCAAAATTAATTTTACTTTTATGAAGCATTACAACCAAAATATTAAAAAGCACCCCTTAAAAAGTCCTAACTTGTGGACTCTGTTTTCTGGTCGGCCACCATGTCAATAAATTAAATTAAATGACCTGGGAGGAAGACTCTGAAATGTGTGCATGAAAATGAGAGTGAGACTTGGGGCGGAGGAAGACCCAATTAAGTCAAGTCTTCTGAGCTCCCTTTCAACAAATTTTTTAGCCGAGAGTAGTGGGGTTGTTGGTACTTTGGGAGAGGTGGATCACATTTCCAGCAAAAGACAAATAGGAAAAAATTCACCTTCTTTTTTATTTGTATTTGGATTCTCCCCGTTCGTTTAATAGAAAATTTTGTTTCCATGCACAGACATTTTGTCATGGATGTTTGCCAAAAGCATTGAGGAGAAAAACAATTAGTAGATATAATCATCTTGATTTGTCATTTGTTATGTCATCAACAGTACTACCAATTAAATGCGTCCACGAGAAAAACTTGGTAGGAAAGACTTACAAAAGTTTTGTCCCTCCCACCTATCGAACCAAATAAAGAAGAAAGAAAAAAGAGTATTGCCCATCTAATCTAATGAAGGCTACGGATTAATAAGTTTTGTAATAATTATGATGTTTACATTTATTTTAGTTAATTAAATATGTTAACATATTAATTAAATTATTAAATTTATTCATACTTATAAGTTTTTGGGACAATGAGAGATTTAATATAGTATTAAAGCAAATGTCATGAGTTTCATCACCTATTCCATGAATGTGTTGAGTTGAGTAAAGTCTCACGAAAAATGAGCTTGTTTGCGGATGCTTTTTATAACTATTCTTTTTTATTTTTTATTTTTAACAAAAGAACAAAAGCATTAATAAATAATTAAACACATAATAAGTCACTCGAAATTACTTTTACTTTTGTATCACATCACAACCAAAGAATAAAAGAGAAATACACTTCAAATATAACTAACTGAATACTTTTCAATTTATTTGAACTGGAGATCGATGATAGTGTTTCTCTCCATATAGTGAATACGTGAATCTAGCATTGAATTTTTTAAAGACCCACTTGAGTCCACAAATCCAATCATAAATCCGGTAAATTTGTAAAAATAGATGATTGAAAGATAGTTGAGAGAATAATGCATAGTATGTTTTAAAATTAAAAATAATAATAATAATAATTTAAAATGTATTAACATACAAGCCAATCTTAATCTATGGCTCTGTTTTCCAGTCGACCACCATCATAATAAATTCAATTAAATTGATCTCGGAAGACAAAATTAAGTCTTGTGAGCTCCCAATGCCCCTCCCTTTCAACAAATTTTGTTGCTGTGTGGTGGAATTGTTGGACCCTTTGTCACTTTGCGTATTTAGAGGGTCGTCGGCTCAGTTGGGATGGAGAAACATGCTTTCGATCAATTTGAATATAAAACATTCCTCAGTCACCAGTGCTAAAGGGATAGTAGAAATTCTTTGGGATTGAGATTATGTAATTTTAGTCATTTCTCTTGGCAAACAGGCTAATGATATATTTATTTTTCTAACTAATATTGTTTTAATATCTGAAAACTTTTAGCTTCCCATTTTTGTATTTAATAATTGTAATACATACTTGTACTAACAAAGATTATTAATTATTGGATTTGGAGCTCATTATTGCTTCAGCCATGGAATTAATTAAACCCATGTATTATTGGGTTTCACTCTTCTTTCCGTTGCTCCAATATCGATTAAGTTTCTTATTTGAATCATAAGTGGAGTTGACGTGGTCAGAAATTAGAAGGTTGGGTCATAGAAATCAGGATTCTGGAAAGGACGGGGAAAAGGGAAAGAAAAGACTGAAAAGAGGATTTTGGAAGACAAGGGGGGAAAGGAAAGACGTCCTATATATGCATTCTTCAGTCTTTTTTTTGAAAGGCAGTCTTAAATATTGTTAAATGTTCTTTGCTCCAATACTTCTTCCATACCTTGTTTGAATAGACATTGAACCATCCATAATTATCATCATTATAAAATCTTCTCTTTTACCTTCTTTTTATTAAATAATATTCATGGTTTAATCTTGTTAAAGAATTTTCAAAATTAATATGTATATATGAGAAAAAAGAGAAAGTAAGTTCGTATTTATAAGGCTCAACACAAATCAAGTATTTGATTTAAAACAATTCTTTTATGTATGCACTTGCGTTTATACTCTAAAACACGCACATGTTGCACTAGGCTATAGGGCGCTAGTGATGCCATCACATTTGGTACTTAGCACGGTCAGTATCATTTGATTTGGTGGTTTAATCTGGATAATATGATGCTTTTAAGAAAGATCTAATGGTCAAATTTATTGGACCGTTAGTAAAGTTAATTGTAATATCAAATTTTGATAAGTTTGTTTAGATTTGCTGTTTAGGCATAAATAACTACCAAAGGCATCGACCAGAAAAACTTGGTAGGAAAGGCTTGGAAAAGTGATTAACTCATGATTTAAAATGATATTATGATGTCTTGTGCTTGGTAAAGTCTCATGAAAAATGGACTCGTTTGCTAATACTGTTTATGACTAGTTCTTCTATTTTTTCAACAAAAACAATAACCCTGAGAAGTTTGATTGAGTGAAAACAGGTGGAGGAAGACCCAATTAAGTCTTTTGACCTCCCTTTTGATGCAATGACCCTCCCTTTCAACATTTTTTTTTTTAAAAAAAATAATAATAATTAATTTTGTTTTTTATAGATCCCTTCCAAAAACTTTTGTTGCCGTGTAGTGGGGTTGGACCCCTTTGCGGGATGGAGAAACTTGTTTTCAATTTGAATACAAAACTTGAAATTATTAGTTACAAATAATTGACACCATAAGCGATCATTTATTTTTTTGTTGTTTAACGTCTTTATATTTGAGATAAATTTCAAAAACCAAAGTGGATGGATCATAATAACAAATATGACTACTTTTCTTTTCTTTTCTTTTCTTTTTTCTTTTCTTTTTTTAACAAAAACATTATCAAATAATTAAACACATAAATCATTCAAAATTAATTTTACTTTTATGACACATTACAACCAAAAAATTAAAAAGCACCCCTTAAAAAGTCCTAATCTGTGGGCTCTGTTTTCTGCCTGGTCGACCCCATGGCAATAAAATTAAATTAAATTGACCTGGAAGGAAGACTCTGAAAAGTGTGCGTGAAAATGTTTCATGAGAGCGAGACTTGGGGTAGAGGAAGACCCCAAGTCTCTTTCAACAAATTCTGATGCCGAGTAGTGGGGTTGTCGGTGCTTTGGGAGAGCTGGATCACATTTCCAGCAAAAGACAAATAGGGAAAATTCACCTTCTTTTTAATTTGTATTTGGATTCTCTCCGTTCCTTTAATGGAAATTTTGTCTCCACAGGCATTTGGCCATGGATGTTTGCCAAAAGCATTGAGGAGAAAAACGATTAGTAGATATAATCATCTTGGTTTGTCATTAATTATGTTATCAACACTACCAATTAAATGTATCCATTTGGTAGTTCGATCGATTAGAATTAGCTCAACAATAAATGGTGATTAATGAATAGAATCTCTTCTTGTGCGAGATATGTAAAAAAAAAGTATCCACAAGAAAAACTTGATAGGAAAGACTTACAAAAGTCTTGTCCCTCTCCCACTATCCAACCAAGTAAAGAACAAAGAAAAAAGAGTCTTGCACGCCCATCAGATGCTTTTTATAACTATTTATTTTTTATTTCTTTAAGAAAAGTAATAAATAACTGAACAAATAAGTCACTCTAATTTATTTTTACTTTTATATCACATTACAATCAAAAAAATAAAAGAGAAATGGTAAAAACCAATCACGTAATTATTTCCGTATAGTAAATGAGTCCACAAATTTAATAGTGAATCCACTAAATCTGCAAAAAGAGATGACTAAAAAATAGTTAAGAAAATAATATGTATCATTTTTTTATTAAAAAAAAAACACTATTTAAATGCAATAACAGGGGAGCCCTACAATCTTAACCTATCTCTTTGTTTTCTAGCCGGCCACCATCACAATAAATTTAATTCAATTGACGTCGGAGGAAGACTCTGAAAAATGTGTATGAAAAGAAGAGTGGAGGCAGGTGGAGGAAGACCCAAGTAAGTCTTGTGAGCTTCCTTTTGATGCAATGCCCCTCCCTTTCAACAAATGTAAGAAACACGTTTTCAAATTGAATACAAAACTTTTTTAACCATTCATTTGTTTGAATTTGTGTCACATTTTTTAGATACCATAATTCCAATTTAATACGTTTTTTGTTTGAATAAGAAGGAAAAAATTGGAAACTTTCAGCTTTTTCGTGAAATTTATGTAAGAATTGACTTAATGTCAGCGGAAATAGAATTTTAGGTTTGGGCGACAAAAATAAAAAATAGAAAAATAAAATAAAATTATGGGAGTCAAAATTTGTTTTTAAAAAGGATTATAAGGGTATTTCAAAAAAGAAAATTGTGGAAGACAACCCCAAGCCTTGATGTACTTTCGCCCCTCTCAAAATTTTCATTATCTATTATTGTCTTTACATTCGACATAAGCATCAACAATCTAAAGTGAAAGATTAGCAGTGGGTTTTCTTGAGGCCCTGAGGGGGGCATTTGACCCTCTCCATCCCCCTCCTTCCACACCTTCATATTCCAAATGAATGTCTCATAAAATTATAAATTGTCACAATATTCTCTTAAACTATAAAAAAATTATCATTGTCTTAGAAAAACAAATAATCTTAATAAAAATTAAAATTAAAAAATTGAAAAAAAATGGTGCCTCAAGGCTATCGGTCTTCACAAATTGTTTTTTTCTTACAAAATTTAAAAGAATATTTTTGTCTTTTTCAAAAATTGTTAAGGATTATTTCTGTCTTTTTGTGACACAAAAGTGGTACATTAACAAATTTTGGTGATTTGGAAGTATATAGAAGCAATTTATAATTTTGGGAGGAGCGACATTTACCATAGTAGTTCAAGGAAGTATATGTATTTTTCAAAAAAAAAAAAAAAAATTGTGTAAGGGACTAACCTATATCTAAATAGAGAGATGGGCGGCATGGGCCTAAGGTGGGGCGGGAGCGGGTCCCTCCAAAAATAAAATAGTTAAAAAAAAAAAGAGTTTTAGTCTTTGAATTTGTTAAATTCTTCTTCATTTTTTTTTCTTCTTATTTTGGCCATTAGAGAAAAGAAAAGAAAAATTGGTACAATCAGGTTTTTTAAAGTTAAATTTAGAATCGATACATATAATCTCTCTCTCTTTTTTTTTTTTAATCGATACATATAATCTCGGTTTACATTACATGCATATGCACATATTTACATAAAATAAAAGAAAACAATTTTAAAATTTAATTTCATAAAAAGATTCATGGATGGTAAATGTCGATTCTTTGCCTCCCTCACCACTTAGTGATAATTTGAAGCTATTTAATTACTTTTAAATGACCTTCTTTCACTTTATACTGATAACTTTATTTTACTCTGTTCTATGATCATCTCATCAATCACTAAAGACCCTAAAAAAGCTTTAGACAAATATTGAACAATTCATCTCTGATTCGGTCTGCTTTCATTCTTTTTCATTTATGGTTTAGAATTTGTCATTCATTTAAATTTTAATAGAATTTTTTTTTAAAAAAAAAATTAAATTAAATTTCCACGCATTTTAAAAATATTCTCAAAATTCATGTAAAAAAAAAAAGTACTCTTGACATTTAAAATAAAAAATGAGGTATTTTAAAAATTTTGACAAGATTTAACGGAAAATCCTAACATAATAAGGTAATTGAAAGAAAATTGAAAGTTCAATATCTTTAATCGAGAGTTTTTAAGATTTGATAATAATGTTAAAATGAGTGAAAATTCAAAAAAAATTTCACAACTTTACCCCAAATTTTGTTACTATTTTCACTAAAAAGCCTCCACAAATTCATGTAGCATCTTCTTCTGTGTCAATTGCTATATCATCAACTTAAAATTTTTATTAATAGCAGTTACATCGCCATGTCAGTCTGACATGCTTTTGATCAAGCACAAGCAACACTAAAATAAAGCACTAAATAGGAAAAATAACCAGAATTCAAAGAGGTACATAAGTCACTTGAGATAACTATTCTAACGCAAAATATCTAGAATCTAACGCAAAATGAGCCTGTTTGCTGTTGCTTTTTATTTTTATTTTAAAAAAGTAACAAAAGCATTAATAAATAATTGAACATACAAGTTACTCAAAATTACTTTTACTTTGTATCATACCACAACCAATGAATAAAATAGAAATACACTTCAAATATAACTAATTGGATATTCTCCAATTCGTTTGAACTAAAGATCGAGGAGTGTGTTTCTTTCTGTATAGCGAATACGTGAATCTAGTGTTGAAATTTTTAAGGACCCACATGAGTCCACAAGTCAAATCATAAATCCGGTAAATTTGTAAAAAATACATGATTGAAAGATAGTTGCTAGAATAATGTGTATCATGTTTTTTAAAGTATTAACAAATGAGAATAATCAAATCTTAACCTATGGCTCTGTTTTCCGATCGGCCACCATCACAATAAATTCAATTAAATTGACCTTGGAAGACCCAATTAAGTCTTGTGATCAGCTCCCTTTTGATGCAATGCTCCTCCCTTTCAACAATTTTTTTTTTTTTTGTTTTTTATAGATCCCTTTCAGAAACTTTTGTTGCCGTGTAGTGGGGTTGGACCCCTTTGTGGGATGGAGAAACTTGTTTTCAATTTGAATACAAGACTTGAAATTATTAGTTACAAATAATAAACACCATGGGTCCATATTGAAATTAACAAGCAATTTACATGTATAAGACTCCAAGCATGGAGTCTTTGCATCATGATAAGATTTTTGTTTTTTGTTTTTTTGTCTATCGTCTTTATATTTGAGATAAGTTTCAAAAACCAAAGTGGACAGATCATAATAACAATGTGACTTCTTATTTATTTTCCATTGTCTTTCTTTGTAATTATTCTCAGTCAATGCGTGCTCAAAAGGTCCTTACTTTTTTTCTCAACTGTTGACGTCTAATTTATTTTTGTGAAATTTAGGTATTTATGTAAGAAGAAATTCATAAAACTAATAGAAATATAAAAGAATAGCGGAATAAAATAAATAACACAATAAATTTTACGTGGTTCGGTTTATAACCTATATCCATATAAAAAAATATAAAACCTAAAATAGTACATTATAATCTTATTGATTGATTGTATGATTTGACCACATCGCTCTATTTATATTTATAGAGAGAGCTTAATGAAAGGAAAAGGTCAAGAAAAACCCGTGGTCTTTGCCTTTGAGGTAATTGATTATGCCCCTCTACTTGTTTAATTAGCACCCAACAAAAAAATAATTAAAAAGAAAAAAGAAAAAGTCTATAAATTACTCTATCTGATTTGTGCATGTCCAAGAAAAGAGAAGTTGCCTTTCCCTTTCATCAAGCCTTTAAAAAGCAACTTGTGACGCAGACTTCCCCTTCCCAACCACAAGAAAACGCGTTGCCTTCGCCGGAACAGGATCCTGTCCATTTCAAATGAAATGGACAATATCCGTTAGTGTAAAATGATGGGTAATATTGTCTTAACGTTAAAGTTGAAGAACTAATTTTACAATATTACCCATCATTTTACACTAAATGAATATTATCCATTCATTTGAAATAGACGAGATCTATTCTTCAAATTCAATACCTACGGCCTTTGTTGGTGTCGTTTTCTGCCAAAACACCATCAAAGTGTGCACCATCAAAGTGTGCTGAAAACCCAAGCAATGGATCCCCAGTAATACCCCTATGTCTAATTGGAGGCCAAACGAAGGCTGTACAAATGGGGTGGTTATGATCGCTCCATAATCGCTTACTGTGTATAACTACTAACTGCTCAAAGCAAATCGGTTAACAGTTTTAACAATTTTAACTAATAACCACTAATCGCTTAAGCATAGTGGATGTAGTTTTAGCTAATAACTGCTAAGCGCTAACTGCAACCGTTTGTACACCCTTAAATCCAACTTTTTTTTTTTAGTCATATGTTCATCTCAAACAACTACCCGATTGTTAATGTCTCCTAAAATAATATTTTGTTTCAATATCCTCTCAAATTATAAAAAAAATAAAAAATTGTCATTGTCTCCTAATAACAAAAATATTCTTATCGAAAAAATGGTGACCCACAGCGGTGTGGGTATTCACAATTTTTATTTTCGAGTTTAAAGAAGTATTTTTGTCTTTTTGTAAGACAAAAATAAGACATTAACAAACTTTTGCTTGGAAGGACATTGATTTGATGCATTCTGTAATTTTAGGAGGGAAGACATTGATAATGGTAATTTGAGCGACAATATATACTTTTTAAAATTTTTTTTTATGTGAGAGACTAAAAAAAATAGTTGAGATTTTTTTTTTTCTGATTATTTTGGTCCTTGGGGAAATTTGTTTAAATAAATTTCATAAAAAGATTAAAGGATAGGCAAATTTTATTTCTAACTGTTGAATCGCCATATCAATCTGACATGCTTTTGATCAAGCACAAGCAACAGTAAAATAAAGCACTAAATAGGAAAAATAACTAGAATTAAAAGAGGTACATGTCTATATATGAAGAGGTACACTGATAATCATCTTGATTAACATCATTACAAAAGTATTGTGAATTATTTACCCCATCAAATGTGTCATGCCCCACATATTTAAATAAAAATAATTTATAAAATGGGAAAATAAAATTAAAAGCTATATTATTAAATTTAAATCTTAAAATTATTTTACAATATTATGTGAACCAAATGATTGATATCACTATCGATCAATTGATCGAACCCAAACACCAAACAGAATTTCCATTGATAGATTGATGAAGGTAACAAACAATTGATTAGTAGTTATGAGGAATAAAAATAAATACCATAGAACCACCCTCCCATGCATGAGCGTTCATAAAACCACCATCTTGCCCATAATCTTCATTTTTTTTTAATTTTGCACAACTTTTTTTTTTTTTTTTTTTTTTTAGTTTTTATAGTTTTTTTTTTTAAAAAAATTTTATTAAGGGTATTTTGTCGTTGGGTGAACATTGGCAATTTTTGATAGTTTGGGAGAAATATTATTTCAATTAAAAGTATGAGAGAACATTGTCAATTAAGTGATGACATTTCCAACGAAAGAAAATTAAGAAGAAATTCACATGCTTTTTAGTATTTGGATTCTCTCCGTTTAATGGAAAATTTTGTTTCCACAAACATTTTGTCATGGATGTTTGCCAAAAGCATTGAGGAGAAAAACAATTACTAGATATAATCATCTTGGTTGTCATTAATTATGTCATCAACACTACCAGTTAAATGCATCCACGAGAAAAAAACTTGGTAGGAAAGACTTACTAAAGTCTTATCCCTCCCACCTATCCAACGAAATAAAGAATAAAGAAAACAGAGTCTTGCCCATCTAATCTAACAAAGGCTACGGATGAGTCGTGTTTCATTAACAAGTGTTCTAATAATTTTGGTGTTTTCATTTATTTTAGTTAATGAAAAATGTTAAAATATTAAAATAATAAATAAACTGACTTCTACTTATAAGCTTTTGGAAGAATAAGTAATTTAATATGATATTAAAATAAATGTCACGAGTTTGATCTCCCAATCCTGAATGTGTTGAGTTGGGTAAAGTCTTATGAAAAATGAGCTCGTTTGGTAATGCTTTTTAATACTTTTTTTTTTTTTTTTTTAACAAAAGTAATAAATAACTAAACAAATAAGTCACTCAAAATTTCAAAAAAAAAAAAAAAAATTTACTTTTATATCATATCACAACCCAAAATAAAAGAAAAATGATAAAAATTATTCACTTAACCGTCTTTCAACTATCTTCGTATGGTAAATGACATCGGAGGAAGACTTTGAAAAATGTGTATGAAAATAAGAGTGAACGCAAGTGGAGGAAGACCCAAGTAAGTCTTTCAACAAATTTTGTTGCCGTGTAACTGGGTTGGACCCTGGCTTGGTTGGGATGGAGAAACACGTTTTCAAATTGAATACAAAACTTTGAACTATTCATTTGTTTGAACTTGTGGTGTGTGTGACAACATTTTTAGAGTTGTCACATGAAGTGAATTCCTACAAAAGAATTGACTTCATGTCATCCCTTATACAACAGCGGAAATAGAATTTTAGGTTTGGGAAAAAAAAAAAAAAGAAAAGGAAAAATCAGGGAGTAAAAATTTGATTTGAAAAGGATTATAAGGGTATTTAAAAAAAAAAAAAAAATTGTGGAAGACACCCTGGAACCTCCATTTACTTTGGCCTCTCTTAAAATAATCTTTATTGATAATTAGTTGCAAATAATTGACAAATTGGTTCTTGGACTAAATGCCCCCCAAAAAAAGGTTACCTGTAATTTACATGGACATTTCTTTTCTTGGAAATTTACTTTTGGGGATCTTGTCAATTGTCATGCCTTTGGGCATTGGTTCTAGTCTTCCAGACTTCCAGCTCTTGCTTTTTTCTATTTCGTACTCGATGGGTTTTCTTGTGGGGGTTCATTTGACCCCTCTCCATCCACCCCTTCCACCTACGTATATCCTCTCAAATAATTATCCATTTGTTAATGTCTCATAAAATTATAAATTGTCTCAATGTTCTTTCAAACTATTAAAAATTATTATTATCTCATAAGAACAAAAATTCCCTTAATAATTTTTTTTAAAAAAATGGTGACCCAAGGCTATGGCCTGAGGGACTAACGCCATTAACCTATCCAAATAGAGAGCCGGGGAGGGCGGGAGCGGGTCCCTCCAAAAACAAAATAGTTAAAAAATGAGTTTTAGTCTTTGAATTTGTAAAAAATAAATAAATAGTTTAGTGTTTTCTTAATTTGGCCCTTAGAAAAAAAAAATTGGTACAATCAGGTTTTTTAAAGTTAAATTTCTAATTCGGACATGGATATCAATAGTCTCACTTTTTCTTTGTTAATCGATACGTATAATCTCTGTTTACATGTGTACATAATCTCTCTTTATTGTATGCACACATTTACTTAAAATAAAAGAAAACATTTTTTAAATTTAATTTCATAAAAAGAGTCATTGATAAGAAAAGTCAATTCTTTGCCTCCCTCTCCACTGAGTGATAATTATTTGAAGCTATTTAATTAGCTTTAATTGACTCTTCTTCACTTTATACTGATAACTTTATTTTACTCTGCACCCTGACCATCTCATCAATCACTAAAGACCCTAAAGAAGCTTTACTTTACGCAAAAACAGAACGATTCACCTCTGATTTAGTCTGCTTTCATTCTTTTCCATTTACGGTTTAGAATTTGTTAGTCATTTAAATTTTAGTAGAATTTTCACAAAATATTTTGTATTTTTAAAGTATTCTCAAAATTCTTGTAAAAAAAAAGTACTCTCGACATTTAAAATAAAAAATTGGATATTTTAAAAATTTTGACAAGATTTAACGGAAAATCCTAACAATATAAGGTAAGTGAAAAAGATTATAAATTTAATACCCTTAATTGAGAGTTTTTAAAATTTGAAAATAATGTTAAAACGAGTGAAAATTCAGGAAAATTTTCAGACCTCTACACCAAATTTTATTGCAATTTTCGCCATAAAGCTTCCACAAACTCATGTAACATCTTATGTGTTGACTGCTATATCATCAATTAAAATTTTTTTTTATTGGTAACTGTTACATAGCCATGTCATCTGACATGCTTTTGATCAAGCACAAACAACACTAAAATAGGAAAAATAACTCGAATTAAAAGAGGTACATGTCTATATATGAAAAGGTACACAGGTAATCATCTTTATTAACAGCATCACAAAAGTACTGTGAATTATTTAACGCCATCAAAGAGAACTCACAGACTTCAGAAAACTCCCTCCAGAGTAAACTTGGAGTAACATATCTCTGCAAGACTGCAAGTGAGGTGTTCATAGGTATAAGTCAGTATCAACCAAAAATTCTTTTAAAAATGCCAAACTGAATAATTGCAAAATGAAGCATGAATCTCATATAAGAGATTAAAAAAAAAAAAAAAAACTATTTAATTAGAAGTGTTTTGACAAATTTAGCTTTACAGATTCTCTTACAAAGCCTTGCTCCCGCAGAAAAATGACTTCTGCAACAGGAGGTCTAAAACATTGGTTCTGCAGATTTATTAAATGACAACATTTCTACGGAAGTAGAATCACATACATACAGACTTCATTGAATCTGCAAGAACATTTACCCCTAACTGCATTGATCAGGGTCACTGCAAGTCTGCAACTAATTACTAATTACTAATTAAAGATACATAATGAATTGTGAATAGTCTCGAGGCCCACAGAGTTGAAAACATGGCCCATGTATAAGAGGTCCATTTTATTCAAGGCATCTTGGATTCCTAGCGAAACCCACATGAATTTCCGCAAGCAAGATGCTTGGAAGTGTAGGCATTCCTCATTCGAGGTGCTATATATATAAAGTTACATTTTAATTCAATTTTTAATTTTAATTTTAATTATTATTTTTTTTATAAAAAAAAGCAAGAGTTTATCATGACAAACCTGGAGGTGATGCGCCTCATAACCATAACTAGTGCATCGGCTCTTGATTTCGGAATGCTCGTCTTTGATGATGTTCTTTTCTAAGACACAGTTGATGGAAGATCTTAAACATAATGTCATCAACATATTTATAATACCATATCCTCCACCTCTTCCAAAACATAAGGGGTCCAATTATAATTCCAAAGCCAAAAATAAATCCCATTTCAGCACTTATGTAATTCCACTCAATCATACTCCCATGACTTTCTTCATATGTTGGAGGTGGCAATCGTGGATCCTCATATATGCATTTCGATTTCAAAGGGAAACCACATAATCTTTCGTTTCCTTCAAAGGAAGTTGCCGAAAATGTAATAAATTGCTTGCTCAATGGAATCTGTCCCACCAATTGGTTGAATGAAAGGTTGAGGACCGACAGAAAAATAAGACCATTGGCGAGTTGCACGGGAATTTCACCAGAAAGGTTGTTGCTTGATAGGTCTAGTGACTCAAGATGACTCAATTTTCCCAAAGATGCGGGGATTTGGCCCGTGAAAGCATTATGCGACATGTTGAGGGAATATAACAGCGTGAGTTCTCCAATTTCTCCAGGTATATGACCGTCAAAGTTGTTGCAAGAGAAGTCAAGGACGGTCAAAATAGTTAGAATCTTCGCAAGCTCCATAGAAAGACCCTTGCTAGTAATTGTTATCGTATCTTGATAAGAAAAATTACCATTAAAATAAAGGTAACTAAGCCCTGGGCCCACCTTATTTACACGATCCATCATTGATGTCCACGACAAAAGAAGTATTATTGGAAGGTTACCAGTAAAATTATTTAAAGCTATGTCTACAATTTGAAGCTCCGGCCAGGTGAGATTAAGTTCTGGATGAGTAATGGATCCGTAAAATTTGTTAGATCGCAAAACAAGAACACTCAATGTGGTTGCGTTCTTCAAGAAAAATGGGAAGGTACCTTCGATGTAGTTGTTCCCAATATCCAAGACGTCCAACCTAATGCAATTGGCCAAAGATTTTGGTAACCTTCCTTCCAGTTGGTTTTTATTGAGAGATAGAGTTTGTAAACCACAATTATCTGGAAATGCATCAGGAATTGTGCCATTGAGCTTGTTTTTCCTTAGATCCAGCACCCCAAGTTTATCATTCATCTCAATCAAGCATTGAGGAATTGTGCCGCTGATGGAATTATTAGATAGATCTAGAAGTTCAAGATATGTAGCATTGCATATTGAGCTAGGGATGCTCCCATAGAATTTATTACTTGAAAGAAAAATGAATCTAATGGAAGGAAGTGACCAACTGATGTTAGCTAGAATGGAGGGATCCAAACTATTCCCTGACAAATCCAAGTATTCGGCACGCGAGATATTTGGGAGCTGCCCTTGGAGTTGATTCCCTGAGAAATCCAAGGATATGGCATGCGGGATATTTGGGAGTTGCCCTTGGAGTTGGTTCCCAGAGAAATCCAAGTATTCGACATGTGGCATATTTGGGAGCTGTCCTTGGAGTTGATTCCCTGAGAAATCCAAGTATTTGACATGCGGGATATTTGGGAGCTGCCCTTGGAGTTGATTGGAGCGAAGGTATAGGTATAGAAGAGAAACATTGAGGATAGGTCCTTCCAAAGTCACTAGAAAATTGTAAGAGAGATCTAAGTAAAAAAGATTAGGTAGTTTCCAGATCCAGTTGGGCATCTCTCCAAAGATTTGGTTGTGTGAAAGGTCTAGATAAGATAAATAGGATTGGTTTCTCAAGAAATTAGGAATTTTTTTGAACTTGCAAGAAGCGAGACTTAATCCTTTAAGGGGAACAGAGGATAACGAAAAGTTAAAATCATTATATTCAAATAACAAGCTGGTGTGAGAAAGATCAAGGTATGAAAGATTTTTTAACTGCTGAATCACACTAAGGTTCAGGAAGTTATTAAATTTGTTTGAACCAAGTGAGAGTGTTTTAAGACCATGGAGTTCAAAGATAGACATGGGTATTGGCCCTTCCAACTGGTTGTTATCCAAATAAAGGGATTTCAAGAAGGAAGAAGTGTTGGAAAATTCTTTGAGTTGACCAGAAAATTGATTGTTGGAAAGAGCTAACATTTGCAATGATGGATGTGAAAATAGAGAATCTGGAATATTCCCATTCAGCAAATTGCTACTCAAGTCCAAAAACTTAAGATTCAAAAGTTTTTCCCACTGAGTGGAAATAATTTCACTCGACAGATAATTACCAGAAAGGCTTACAATAGTGAGATTCTTGCACATGCTAAAATTTGGAATTGATCCTTGGAGTAAGTTATATGACAAGTCAAGCGTTTGTAGCGTTGGAACTTGCAAGATCTTTTCCGGAAATGTTCCATTCAAATTAGAGTCGGAGACTTCCAAGGATGTCAAATTTTTGAAATTTGCAAAAAATTCTGGAACTGGAGTAGAAAAGTGGTTAGAATTCAAACGAATAATTGAGAGGGACCGAAGATTCTGCAAGGAGGGATCAATCGGGCCTGAAAGATTGCAATATGACAAGCTCAACACTCTCAGATTTGGGAGTGAAGATGATAAGGCTTGACACCACTCATTACCTCGAGCTGATATAAGTACACCATCAAGATGAAGTTCCATAAGCTCCGAAAGGTTTTGAACCAACACTTTCAAATTTGGATTCTCAAGTTTAAGCTCATAAATCCTATCATAATAATAATCGGTAATCCCATCGTAATAATAATTGGTAGATAAATCAAGAGTAACCAACCTTGTCAAGCGCGAAATCGCAATAGGAATTTGCCATGCAAAGCCAGCATTTGATAGATTCAAATAACTCAGATTCGCAAGCTTGTCAAATTCTGATGGAATCTCATGAGAATAGTTGAAGTGGTTATAAGCCAAACTCAAGCTCTCGAGATGCAGAAGACTGAAGAGGCTGCTTGAATTGTCGAGTCCACCCGTGATGAATTCGTTGGTCAGGTTGAGACCAATAACATGCCCCTCTTTACAGGTTACGCCTTCCCAAGAGCAACAATCAGCACTTTGATTCCACTTAACAAGTTTAGTGGACATAGTAGAATTGAACGTAAGATTGTTCTTCAATTGGAGCAACAAGGACTGTTGATTGCCAGAACATGGGCTAGACACCCCAAAGACAGAGATGCAGAGGAAAAGTGAGTAAATGGCCATCAAGAAAAGCCAAGAAAAGACTGGGAGATTCATTGGAGGGCGTTATATTTAAAAAAAAATTAAGAGGAGTACAGTTTTACAGTAAAGAATGGAAGAGGTGGTGGTGATATAAGATATGAATGGTGGATTCATGAGTGTATATATATAGATGGGGGTTGTGGGCCCCATGTATATAATTAAGCTGAAAATATATGGAATGGTGGGATAAGTAGTAGCTACATTTTTGTCTGCAATTAAAGATGACGTTGGCGTGGGCCGGGAGTCGTGGGCACTCTAGCT
The DNA here is from genome assembly GCA_013348765.1 of Carpinus viminea. Classification (NCBI taxonomy): domain Eukaryota; kingdom Viridiplantae; phylum Streptophyta; class Magnoliopsida; order Fagales; family Betulaceae; genus Carpinus; species Carpinus viminea. The sequence continues at coordinate 4,380,067 of CP054668.1, read as the reverse complement.
AGTAGTGTTTGTGGCCCAATTTGTTTAATTAGTGTTTGATTAAACATAATTAATTAGCTAAAAGTATTATTTAATTTGGTTTTTAAAGTATGCATGGGAAAATAGTGAACCACTTGAAATACTAACTAAAATAAAAGTTGTGGTTTTGATTTCAAGTAAACAATTAAGTTGGGACTCTCTCTCTTTATCAAAACTACTGAAACCAACCCAATTGCACGTTGAATATTGCTGTCAATTTTGGATTATTAATAATTGGAGGTCATTAATTGCTTCACCCATGGGATTGGGTTTCACTCTTCTTTCCGCTGCTCCAATAACAATTAAGATTCTTATTTGAATCATATGTGGAGTTGATGTGGTCAAAAATTAGACTTTGATAGGATTTTCGATAATAAAAGATTCTCATGTTTGGTTTACTTCTAAATATCTTGTAAAATATTTATTTATATTTTTTTTCAAAATTTTCTTTTTATTTTTCTATTCCAATATGTACATATATAAAGTTGTTGGATACAAAAATATTTAAAGATTAAATAAAAATATTTTAGGAAAGAAAAATCATATATAAACCTTGATTTTTCTTTAATTTTCCAATATATAAACTATTTATATTATATAGTTATTATTATTATTATTATTTTATGAATTTCCCCTAAATAAAACATGTTCATTTCGATTTTTGTGGAACAAATTAGTTCCTTACTTTTATAAACAGATTTTACAGATGATCACAATCAAATCCAAGAAAAAATTTCATATTTTCAGCATTAGACAATTGGGATAAAAGTTGGGCCTTAGATAGAGCTCAGTTTTTTTTTTTTTTTTTTTTTGACATGTCCATACAAGAGGGGGGAGGGGGATTCAAACTAGTGACCTCCACTTCATTAAGCGTAGTTCTAACCGATTGAATTATTTCTTAGGGACTAGATAGAGCTTAGTTGAGCACATATCATATCTCCTTTTTGAGTATTTCTATATTTAAATATAACCAAACAAAATAATCTTTTAAGATTCTCAAAAATTTTAAAAGCGATTCAAAAATAATAAAATCCTCGGAAATCTTAATACTCTCACTTTTGTGCCCACTTTTGATGCAACGCTCCCACCCTTTCAACAAATTTGGTTGCCGTGTAGTGGGGTTGAACCCCTTTTCCACTTTGTGTATTTAGATTGGGATATTATAGAGAAACTTCTTTTCAATTTGAATACAAAACTTTCAACCATTCATTTCTTTAATTTGATGCCTAATTTGCTTTCACTTTGGGTGTCACATCATACAATGGCAAAAATAGAATTTTAGATTTGAGAAGTAAAACTATAAAATTATGTTACGTGAATGATTTTACAAACACGCAATCGGATAAATTGTTAAGCTTTTAGGGAACCTAAATCCCTTTAAATTCGTTAAAGAGAACCTAAAACAAAAAATTCTCATTAATATTCTACCCATGTCATTCTCATAACAAATACAAATACAAATAATAATAATAATAATTAAAAATTTTAAAAAAAACTGAGCGGTTAAAATTTTGATTTTAAAGAGATTATAGGGGCATTTAAAAAAAATTGTGGAAGACACCACCCAAGTCTCCATATACTTCCGCCCTTGTCCTTATATAAGCTTTAATGATTATTAGTTACAAATAATTGACACCATGGGCCCATATTGAAATTAACAGGCAATTTACATGTATAAGACTCAAAGCATGGAGTCTTCGCATCAAGATAAGATTTATTTTTCGTTGTCTATTGTCTTTACATTTGAGATAAGCTTCAAAAACCAAAGTGGACGGACCATAATAACAAATGTGACATCTTATTTAATTCTCATTGTTTTTATTTGTATTTATTATCAACCGGTCAAAGAGTGTGTGCTCAAAAATTCCTTACTCATTTTTCTCAACTATTAACGCTTAATTTGTTATTGTGAAATTTATGTAAGGATTGAGATGATGGAGCCCATATCAAACTTCACAGGCAATTTACATGAATGAGAATCAAAGCATGGAGATAAAATTTATTTCTCATGATGGTCTATCGTCTTTCCATTGAGATAAGCTTTAAAACCCAAAGTGGACGGACCAGCATAACAAATGTGTCACGCATCGCAAATTTAAATATTGATAATTTTTAAAATGGGTAAAAAAACAATTTAAAGTTATATTATTAAATTTAAATGTTAAAATTATTTTAGTAGATTACGTGAATCGAATGATCGATATCGCTATCGATCGATTGATGGAACCCTAGCACCAAACAAGGTTTCCATAGATCAACAAATGAAGGTAATTACGAACAATCAATTAGCAGTTACAATAAATAAAAATAAAGACCATAAAACCACCTCCTCGTGCATGAACATTCATAAACTACCATATCGTCCATAACCTTCATTTTGGTCATCCCTAACAACTGAAAAATCTTAGAGTGATAGAGAGAAAAGAAATGAGAAGAGAGAGTGAGTTTATACTTGGAGGAGTCAATATTCCTCAAGCCTTGAAAGCTTATAATTTGAGGTAATCATTTTAATATAAACCTTCATATATTCTCTATTTTCTACATTCTTATAAATGTTTAATCTATATTCAAATAAAATATGTTCATTTTCATTTTTTTTATTTTTGAGAAAACAAACATTAAAAGAATGCAAAAGAAAATATAAAGCTATGAAAATTTTGTTTCCACATACATTTAATTTGTCATGGATGTTTGCAAAAAGCATCGAGGAGAAAAACAATTAGCAGATATAATCATCTTAGTTTGTCATTAATTATGTCATCAACACTACCGATTAAATGCATCCACGAGAAAAACTTGGTAGGAAAGACTTAAAAAAAGTCTTGTCCCTCCCACCTATCCAACCAAAAAAAAAAAAAAAGTCTTGTTATAATAATTATGGTGTTTTCATTTATTTTAGTCAATAAAATGTGATAGAATATTGATTAATGATTAAATTTATTTATTCTTCATCAACTTAAGCTTTTAGGATAAGTAATGATTTAATATAATATCACAGTTAATTCGCCTCTCATTTAATTAAATATTCCATGTTATTTACTATAAAAAATTGACGATGTGATAAATTTATGATGTGTTGGGTTGGGTAAAGTCTTACTAAAAATGAACTTATTTGCTAATGCTTTTATGACTACATTTTTTGTTTTATTTTTTAACAAAAACATAAACAAATAACTGAACACATGAATCATTCAAAATTAATTTTACTTTTTTGTCAAATCACAACCTATCTATATATATAAAAACAGTTGAACACCATTTAAAAAGCAATAATATGGAAATTAATATTATTTTCTAATTTGTCGTGTACTAGTTTTTAATTTATTTTTGTGAAATTTATATAAGAATTGACGATCATGTCATCCTAAATCCTAATACAATGGCGAAAGTAAAAAGGTTTGAGAGACAAAATTAACCAATAAAAAATAAAATTGAGGGCATAAAAATTTAATTTTAAAAGGATTATTAGGGTATTTTTTAAAAAAAAAAAAAATTGTGGGAGATCGACACCACCCAAGTCTCCATGTATTTCTGCCCCTCTCCTAATATTATTTAAGCTTTATTGATTATTAGTTACAAATAATTGACACCGCAGGCCTATATGGAAATTAATAGGCAATTTAGGTACATGCATAAGACTCAAAGCATAGAGTGCTCTTTGCATCAAGAGTAAATTTATTTTTCATTGTCAATCGTTCGACCTAGCACCGAACAAAATTTCCATTAATTGATTGATGAAGGTAATGAACCGGCCTAGGAAGTCTTAAGTAGAGTTCACGTCGTCAAAAATTAGAACGTGGAAGATCACAAGTGGAGGTGGGGTGAATTGGCCGGAAGTCCTACCGGGTCTGGCACGGCAACTTCACGGGGAGAGTGTGTCATATTGCCAAATTTGATGTTTTGTAATTTTTGATTTTTGGGAATGTAATTATTTTTATGTTTGGAAATAATTAAGAGTCGGATAGGATTTTTGACAATAAAAGATTTTCATGTTTGGTTCACTCCTAATTCCTAAACATGTTATATTGTTCTCTTCCAATAGATAAGGCAGTTGGATACAAAATTATTTTAAGGGGAAAATACGTTTTAGCCCCCTCAACTATCACCCGTTTGCGTTTTAGCCCCCTAAAATATCAAAAGTTGTTAAATGGCTCAACTACCAAACAGTTACATTTTAGCCCCCTCCGTTAGTCTTTGCCGTGAAATTGGATGGAAACATCAAAACTACGTCGTTTTGAGATTGCAAGTTACCAAAATACCCTCAACTAACGGAGGGGGCTAAAACACAACTTTTTGGTAGTTGGGGTGGCCATTTAACAACTTTTTTCTAGAATGAAGATTGATGAGGCTTCTTTTTTTTTTTTTAACATGTTTACACAATTATAGGAGATCAAAAAGAGCTTTTGAAGAAGAGAAATATGTGTTTTTTTTAGAAAAAAAAAAAAAAAAAAACCTTCATCTATCTTGTAATGTATTGTTGGTATCTGTTTGTTGCAGATCTGTTCTAATATCGGAAGTCACACATAGGTTAGTCAGTTGGTAAAGTCGCAATTTTGGCTATGGTTTTGTATTGGCTATGGTTAAGATTTGTCAGAGTTTTGTTGCTCTGCGTTGTATAAGCTTCGTGCTTTTGACTTCTACCTTAATAAGATCAGTATCTTTTCAAAAAAAAAAAAAAGTGTTAGAGATCTAACAATGAATTTGAAAGAATAGCTTCACTAACTATTTTTCACGTGTATGCGCAATTGGACATGATTTTACCATTATTTTTAATGGTGTTACTCCTCTCTATGAGTGACCTCTTGAGACATAGTTGGAACTGGTTAGGAGATTTTATATTATTTTAATTTATTAAGTTGTCTTATTTTAAATCAATGAGATTAATTTAAAATAATTTTTATTGTAATTAGTATTTTTATTATTTATTTTTTTGACATATCCATGTAAGAGAGTGAGAAAAATTCAAATTAATAACCCTCACTTAATTAAGTGTAATTTCAACCGATTGAACTTAAAAATAAAAAATAAATATTTTTACTTGATGTGTCAAATTTTTATTAGAAACAATAAAATCAAGTTTTACGCTCCAAAGGAATAAAATCGGTATCTACTAATAAAATATTAAAAAATAAAAATAAAAACCTAAAGTGATCAGCCATGGCCTTGAAAGCACAGCCCCCCAGGACGACCCTCAGAACATTCCGTACAACACGTAGCAATCGGCCGGCAAACCTGGGCAAACTGGTGGGCAAACGAATCTTGCAAGGAGGCTTGTCCTCCTTCGAGCGAGGCGGGGGCTCTTTTTTGGGGGGGTGGGGTCTCTTTCTTCAGTGGTAGTTAGTGAAGCTATTCTTTCAAATTCATTGTTAGATCTCTAATACTTACAAGATAGATGAAGATTATTATTATTATTTTTTTTAAAAAAAAAAACATCTTTCTCTTCTTCAAAAGCTCTTTTTGATCTCCCATAATTGTGTAAACATGTTAAAAAAAAAAAAAAAGGCTCATCAATCTTCATTCCAGAAAAAGTTGTTAAATGCCCCCCCAACTACCAAAAAGTTATGTTTTAGCCCATTCCGTTAGTTGAGGGTATTTTGGTAACTTGCAATCTCAAAACGACATAGTTTTGATGTTTCCATCCAATTTCACGGCAAAGATTAACGGAGGGGGCTAAAACGTAACTGTTTGGTAGTTGGGGCCATTTAACAACTTTTGATATTTTAGGGGGCTAAAACGCAAACAGGTGATAGTTGAGGAGGCTAAAACGTATTTTCCCCTTATTTTAAATTTATATATAAAACGTGATTTTTCTTTAATTTTCCAATATATATAAATATATATTATTTGATTTATTTTTCATCTATGACCAAATAAAACATGCTAATTTCTCTTCTTGTGGAATAAGATAGTTCCTCACTTTAATGTTTAGATTTTGCTAAGGGGTTTGCTAGGGGTTCTCCCCGTAGTGTTCTCTTATCGTTCTCCCAGTCTTACATAGAGCATAATTTAAGAAAAAATAAAATTGTAGTACCGTTTTTTTTTTTTCTAACAGATTAATTTTTATGAGTTAATAGTTACATTCTAATGCTTTAAAACTTGTTTTTAGATTCAAAACTAAAACATAAGGGTGGAAGGTTAACCCTTTATGAATGATATCACCCAAAATGGATTTGATTATACTAAATTTGATGTTAATACCTTAATTTTGGTGCTAATGCCTAAAAAAACCGGTGGTGGAGGCCATTACAATTTTATTTTTTCTTAAATCATATTTTACATAAGACTGAGAGAACGACTGGAGAACCTATGAGGAAAACCCCTAGCATTTTCCTTTTGCAAATGATCACAATCAAATCCAAAAAATAGCAATAAAAAAATAACTATAACAAAATTGTCACATAGTCTAACTTTTCTTATATAGCCATAACAATATCCAATAATAAATAATAAAAAAACCCAATAATAGCATCAAAATGTCAAAAAGGTTAAGCGCCATACTAATAAAAAATGAAAAAAAAAAAAAAAATCCAGCAAAACCAAGGGAATCCACATTCTTTTGGGCTTCTGAATTCTCTTTATTTAAAGTGCATCTAAACAAGATAATATTTTAAAATTCTCTTGTTTGGTTTACTTCTAAATATCTTGTAAAATGTTTATTTATTTATTTTATTTCAAAATGTCTTTATATTTTTCTCTTCCAATACATAAGGTTGCTGGATACAAAATTATTTAAAAATTGAATAAAAAATTATAGGAAAGAAAAATCATATATAAAACTTGGTTTTTCTTTAATTTTCCAATATATAAACTATTTATATTATTTAATTACTTTCTTTATTTTATTTTATTTTATTTTTATCTATTTTCCCTAAGTAAAACATGTTTCATCATAAATCTCTCCCAAAAAAACCCTAGCCCCCACCAAGAAGAACTTCAAGAGGAGGGAAGATCTAGATCTTCCCTCCTCCCCTTTCATGATAGCAGTGCGGTGTCTTCTCTGTAGGTTCCACCGGTCTCTATCTCTGACGGGTTGCTTTAGATCTAGTTTGTAGATCTAAATCTAAATCCAGATCTAGTCTCTTCAATTTTAGATATGATCGTCTTATTCAGCCAAAGCGTGTTTTTCGAAGGGATGTCTACGATACCGTGCTCGTCCGCTGTTGCTTGTAGGTTTTTGTTTTTGTTTTATGGTCCTGGTTGTTGGATTGAGGATGTGAATAATGCTTATGGCTTTCGAGTCGAGAGGAAAATGTTTTGGGTGTGGGTTTTTTGCTCATGCCCGGAAAATGGCTTCCTATGCCACCGGAAGGAATTTGCATTAGCATATTTGTTCTATAAACTGAAGATCGGGCGGAGATAGTGGATGTTTGACGTCATAGATTGATTTTCATTGTAAGATCTGTATGTTTTCAATTTTTATGACGTATAATCTTTTAGCTTCAGTTATGATCTTACAGAACTATATATTATGTGATTGTAAGAGCTTTTATACTCTTGACCAAAAAAAAAAAAAATGTTCATTTCGATTTTTATGGAACAAAATAGTTCCTTACTTTTATATACAGATTTTAAAAATGATGGCAATCAAATCCAAGAAAAAATTTCATATTTTCATGAGCGTAAGACAATTGGGAGGGGTGGAATTTGCATTTCTTTGAGTATTTGAATTCTCTATATTTAAATATAACCAAATGAGATAATCTTTTAAAACTCTCAAAAATCTTAAAAGCTAGTAACATGAAAACGATAATCTTCAAAAATCTTAAAAGATAATCTCAAAATCCTCAGAAATCTTAAAACTCTCGTAAGTGTATGAAAATGATAGTCAACACAGTCAAGTCTTTTGATGCAATGGCCCTTCCTTTCAACAAATTTAGATTGGGATGGAGAAACTTGTTTTCAATTTGAATACAAAACTTTCAACCATTCATTTCTTTAAATTCGTGGATTGGGTGTCACATTTTTTACATTTTATATATATGCAAACACTAGTTACCGTCACTAGTATTTGATGCCTAATTTGCTTTCACGAAATTTATATAAGAATGGACTTCACACCATCGTTATATGGTCAGAAATAAAATTTTAGGTTTGAGAGACAAAACTACGAAATACTGTCACCTAAATGATTTTACAAATACACAACCGGATAGATTGTTAGGTTTTTACACGACCTAAACCCTTTAGATTTGTTAGAGAGAACCTCAAACAAAACATTCTCATTTTACCCATGTAACAAATACAAAAAATAAAATTGAGGGGTTAAAATTTTGATTACAAAGAGATTATAGGTGTATTTAAAAAAAATGTGGAAGACGCCACCCAAGTCTCCATATACTTCCGCCCCTGTCCTTATATAAGCTTTAATGGTTACTAGCTTATAACGCGCGCAATGCACGGATTTTTAGGGTTATACTATAATCGTACTTTTTATAAGTATTATGAAATTTACTTTTCATAATTGTAAGAGAAAAACTTAAATTTTGCTTAATTAAAACATTAATATAAAATTTAAAAGAATTACTAATATTGTTGGTGTAATACTTATTAAATTTCAATATAAATAAAACTCAAAATTATAAACATTCGAAAAAGTACTTTGATTGTAGAAAAAAGTACTTTTTCAAGCTTTTCTTTGTAATAGTTTAATTTCAAAATTTAAACACATTTTTATCGATCTTTTCTTTATATGTTGTAACAAAAAAAAATATCACGCATTTTTAAACAAAAAGAAACATATTAAAGGTTATACACTAATATATTACTTAATATATAAATTCGGGTAAATCATACAAATAAACAAAAAATCTCATTGGCGAATAGGCCTTGAAAAAACATCAAATAAGAAGCAAGTTATATCGAACAATTAACGATTTTATAAACTGATAGACACTAAGCAAAAATAAGCCCCAAAATGACCATTGTAATTTTACACTTTGGTTTGGACATCGAATATATAATTGTTCGTAGAATGTTAATCATATATATTATTTTTGCTAATGAAATAAAAAATAAATACCTAATCATTATGTTGAGTAAAAATTTGACAAATCCATACAACTAATCATTAATATACAATTATATAAATTTTTTAAAAAATAATGCAATGAAATTTTTTTCTATTTTATTTCTACATCCTATCATTTAGTTCATCTAATTCAATTATAACATATAATATTATGTTATATACATATTAAAGTGATTAAACATAATAATACATAATAATTAATTTGTATTATTTGTTTCCTTATTTATTTTTGACATTAATAATACTTAATTTATTGCATATTTATATATGAAAAACTCTTCAAATATAATTAAATGTCATTAATTACGCTAATTTAATGACCGATTTTTTAAGTAAAAACTGGTACCGAGTTTTTAAGAAAAAATCGGTTATATATATATGACGTCTTTTTTGTTTTTTAGAATCCAAAATGTATTAATATAAACTTTCAATCCCAAAGTGGACATCAATTATATATCTTCTTTATTTCCCAAATTAAGTGGATTTCTCTTTTGGATTTATTGTGAGTACGTGGATATCCAGAATTTCACATGCTTTATTGATTATATGTCTTGCAAAAAAAAAAAAAAAAAATTGGCATCATGTCATGTGATCCTATATATATGTGTGTGTGGAAAGTAAGAAGCAATTTGCATGAAGTGGACTTGAAGGGAGGAGTCTTGGTATTGAGATAAGTTATGTTGGTCTATATTTTTTGGATTTATTATTAGCCCCTAAAGAAAAACTTAGCCACATGATAAACTTAGGATTATTACTTAGAAATCATCACAGCCCCCCACGTGAAATTTAAGATTAACTTCCAAATCTTAAGCTTTTACGGATTTATAGCAAATCTCACATCTCCTTTATTTACTAGGATTTATTTTTGGTTAGTTAAGAAATTGCTGAGGATCCGTCATTGTCCCTATGCGAGGTAGAGACGAAGACTACTTGACATCTTTTGTGGGATTGTCCAATTGTAGAGGCAAATCATAAAAAGAAAAAAATTTATTAAATTGACTAAACGTATTAATACATAATAATTTCATTTCTATTATCTGTTTCCTCATATAATTTAAAAATTAATAATATTTAATTTACTGAATAATTTATATATAAAAACTCTTGAAATACAATTAACTTAATTAATAACATTAATTAATGACCAATTTTAAGACCTTAATTTATTGAATAATTTATATAGAAAACTCTTGAAATATAATTAAGCGCAATTAATAACGTTAATTAATGACCAATTTTTAAGAAAAACTGGTTAAAATTTATGTCTTAAAAACGGTTTAGATTTTAAAAAATTTGTGAAGGCAAAATCATTTAAGAACAGGAATGACGTTTGATTTACAGTTCATTGTTCAATTTGTTTGTGATTAAAAATAGGGCAAAAACAGAGATTGAAAAAATTAAAATTTAAACACATCATTTTTTATAATAAGTTAAAAAGATATATAAAAATATATCTCACCTCTTTAAATAAAATAAAAATTAAATCTTTGTTCCTATAATTATATATGATTTAAAATGAATAGTATAAAGAGAAAAAATTAGCAAGAAGAATACAGTGATTATAATATAGTTAAGGCAATTAATAATGCAAATTAATGATATGTGGATTATATTGAAATATAATTAACGCAATTAATGGCGCTAATTAATGACCAATTTTTTAAGAAAAAACCAGTTATATATATGATGTCCTTTTTGTTTTTTAAAATCTTAAATGTATTAATATATACTTTCAATCCCAAAGTGGACGGCAATTATATATCTTCTTTATTTCCGAAATTAAGTGGATTTTTCTTTTGGATTTATTATGAGCACATGGATATCCAGAATTCCACACGCTTTATTGATTATATGACTTGCAAAAGACCAAAAAAATAAAAATTGACATCATGTCATGGGGTCCTATATATATTTGTGTGTGGAAATTAAGAAGCAATTTGCATGAAGAGGACTTGAAGGGAGGAGTTTTGGTATTGAGATAAGTTATGTTGGTCTATGTTTTTTGGATTTATTCTTAGCCCCTAAAGAAAAACTTAGCCACATGATAAACTTGAGATTATTACTTGGAATCGTCACGACCCCACATGTGGAATTTAAGATTAACTTCCAAACCTTAAGCTTTTCATGGATTTATAGCAAATCTCATGTCTCCTTTATTTCTTGGATTTATTTTTGGTCAGTTAAGAAATTGCTATGGATCCTATGGCCCTACATGGAGTAGAGACGACTACTTGACATCTTTTGTGGGATTGTCCAGTTGCAGAGGAAAATCATAAAAAGAAAAAATTATTAAATTGACTAAACGTATTAATACATAATAATTTGATTTATATTATTTGTTTCTTTATTTAATTTAAAAATTAATAATACTTAATTTACGGAATAATTTATATATAGAAAACTCTTGAAATACAATTAACGCAATTGATAACGTTAATTAATGACCGGTTTTTTAAGACCTTAATTTATTGAATAATTTACATATAGAAAACTCTTGAAATATAATTAGCGCAATTAATAACGTTAATTAATGACCAATTTTTTAAGAAAAACCGATTAAAAATATATGTCTTAAAAAACCGGTTTAGCTTTTAAGAAAAATTGTGAAGGCAAAATCACTTAAGAACAGAAATAACGTTTCTGATTTACAATTCATTGTTCAATTTGTTTGTGACGGTAAAAATAGGGCGCAAACAGAGATTAAAAAATTAAAATTTAAACAAATCATTTTTTATAATAAGTTAACAAGATGTATAAAAATATATCTCACCTCTTTAAATAAAATAAAAAATTAAATCTTTGTTCCTATAATTATATATGATTTAAAATGAATAGTATAAAGAGAAAAAATTAGCAAGAAGAATACAGTGATTATAATATAGTTAAGGCAATTAATAATGCAAATCAATGACATGTGAATTATATTGAAATATAATTAACGCAATTAATGGCGCTAATTAATGACCAATTTTTTTAGAAAAAACCATTTATATATATGACGTCTTTTTTGTTTTTTAAAATCTTAAATGTATTAATATATACTTTCAATCCCAAAATGGACGGCAATTATATATCTTCTTTATTTCCAAAATTAAGTGGATTTTTCTTTTGGATTTATAATGACCACGTGGATATCCAGAATTCCACACGCTTTATTGATTATATGACTTGCAAACGACCAAAAAAATAAAAAATAAAAAATAAAAATTGACATCATGTCATGGGGTCCTATATATATTTATGTGTGGAAATTAAGAAGCAATTTGCATGAAGAGGACTTGAAGGAGGAGTTTTGGTATTGAGATAAGTTATGTCGGTCTATGTTTTTTGGATTTATTCTTAGCCCCTCAAGAAAAACTTAGCCACATGATAAACTTGAGATTATTACTTGGAATCGTCACGACCCCACATGTGGAATTTAAGATTAACTTCCAAACCTTAAGCTTTCATGGATTTATAGCAAATCTCATGTCTCCTTTATTTTCTTAGATTTATTTTTGGTCAGTTAAGAAATTGCTATGGATCTATCGTGGCCCTATGCGGAGTAGAGACGAAGACTACTTGACATCTTTTGTGGGATTGTCAAGTTGCAGAGAAAAATCATAAAAAGAAAAAAAAATTATTAAATTGACTAAACGTATTAATACATAATAATTTGATTTATATTATTTGTTTCCTTATTTAATTTAAATATTAATAATACTTAATTTATTGAATAATTTATATATAGAAAACTCTTGAAATAGAATTAACGCAATTGATAACGTTAATTAATGACCGGTTTTTTAAGACCTTAATTTATTGAATAATTTACATATAGAAAACTCTTGAAATATAATTAGACAATTAATAACGTTAATTAATGACCAATTTTTAAGAAAAACCGATTAAAAATTTATGTCTTAAAAACCGGTTTAGCTTTTAAAAAAATTGTGAAGGCAAAATCACTTAAGAATAGAAATAACGTTTCTGATTTACAATTCATTGTTCAATTTGTTTGTGACGGTAAAATAGGGCAAAATAGAGATTAGAAAAATTAAAATTTAAACACATCATTTTTATAATAAGTTAAAAAGATTTATAAAATATATCTCACCTCTTTAAATAAAATAAAAATTAAATCTTTGTTCCAATAATTATATGATTTAAAATGAATAGTATAAAGAGAAAAAATTAGAAGAATACATGGATTATAATATAGTTAAGGCAATTAATAATGCAAATTAATGACATGTGGATTATATTGAAATATAATTAACGTAATTAATGCTAATTAATGACCGATTTTTTAAGAAAAAACCAGTTTACATATGACGCCTTTTTTGTTTTTAAAATCCAAATGTATTAATATAAACTTTCAATCCCAAGTGGATAGCAATTATATATCTTATTTTTTCCCAAATTAAGTGGATTTTTCTTTTGGATTTATTGAGTAATGGATATCCAAATTCCATAGGCTACATTATATGACTTGTAGAAGACAAAAAAAACAAAAAAAAACAAAACAAAATAAAAAAAAACAAAAAGCAAAAACTAACATCATGTCATGGGGGTCCTATATATATGCGTGTGTAAATTAAGAAGCAATTTGCAAGAAGAGGACTTGAAGGAGAGTCTTGGTATTAAGAAAAGTTATGTTGGTCTATGTTTTGGATTTATTCTTAATCCCTCAAGAAAAACTTAGCCACGTGATAAACTTGAGATTATTACTTGGAATCGTCATGGCCCCACATGTGGAATTTAAGATTAACTTCCAAACCTTAAGCTTTCACGGATTTCTAGCAAATCTCATGTCTCCTTTATTTTCTTGGATTTATTTTGGTCAGTTAAGAAATTGTGGATCTATCGTGGCCCCTACGCGAGTAGAGACGAAGACTACTTGACATCTTTGTGGGATTGTCCAGTTGCAGAGGAAAATCATAAAAAGAAAAAAAAATTATTAAATTGACTAAACGTACGTATTAATACATAATAATTTGATTTATATTATTTGTTTCCTCGTATAATTTAAAAATTTATAATATTTAATTTATTGAATAATTTATATATAGAAAACTCTTGAAATACAATTAACAATTGATAATGTTAATGCTTTTTAAGACCTTAATTTATTGAATAATTTACATATAAACTCTTGAAATATAATTAATTAATAACGTTAATTAATCAATTTTTAAGAAAAACCATTAAAAATATATGTCTTAAAAAACCGGTTTAACTTTTAAAAAAATTGTATAAAATATATCTCACCTCTTTAAATAAAATAAAAATTAAATCTTTGTTCCTATAATTATATATGATTTAAAATGAATAGTATAAAGAGAAAAAATTAGTAAGAAGAATACATGGATTATAATATAGTTAAGGCAATTAATAATGCAAATTAATGACATGGATTATATTGAAATATAATTAACGCAATTAATGGCGCTAATTAATGACCGATTTTTAAGAAAAACCAGTTACATATGACGCCTTTTTTGTTTTAAAATCCTAAATGTATTAATATAAACTTTCAATCCCAAAGTGGATAGCAATTATATATCTTCTTTATTTCCCAAATTAAGTGGATTTTTCTTTTGAATTTATTGAGTAATTGGATATCCAGAATTCCATATGCTTTATTGATTATATGACTTGTAGAAGACAAAAAAAAAAAAAAAAATTGGCATCATGTCACTAACATCATGTCATGTATATATGTGTGTAGAAATTAAGAAGCAATTTGCATGAAGAGGACTTGAAGGAGGAGTCTTGGTATATATTGAGACAAGTTATGTTGGTCTATGTTTTTGGATTTATTCTTAATCCCTCAAGAAAACTTAGCCACATGATAAACTTGAGATTATTACTTGGAATCGTCACAACGCGTCACGTGGAATTTAAGATTAACTTCCAAACCTTAAGCTTTCACGGATTTCTAGCAAATCTCATGTCCCTTTATTTTCTTAGATTTATTTTTGGTCAGTTAAGAAATTGCTATGGATCTATCGTGGCCCGTATGCGGAGTAGAGACGAAGACTACTTGACATCTTTTGTGGGATTGTCCAATTGCAGAGGCAAATCATAAAAGAAAAAATTATTAAATTGACTAAACGTATTAATACATAATAATTTGATTTATATTATTTGTTTCTCGTATAATTTAAAATTATAATATTTAATTTATTGAATAATTTATATATAAAAACTCTTGAAATACAATTAATGCAATTGATAACGTTAACTAATGACGTTTTTAAGACCTTATTTATTGAATAATTTATATAGAAAACTCTTGAAATATAATTAGCAATTAATAACGTTAATTAATGACCAATTTTTAAGAAAAACGATTAAAAATATATGTCTTAAAACCGGTTTAACTTTTAAAAATTTGAAGGCAAAATCACTTAAGAACAGAAATAACGTTTCTGATTTACAATTCATTGTTCAATTTGTTTGTGACGGTAAAAATAGGGCGCAACAGAGATTAAAATTAAAATTTAAACACATCATTTTTTATAACAAGTTAAAAAGATGTATAAAAATATATCTCACCTCTTTAAATAAAATAAAAATTAAATCTTTGTTCCTATAATTATATATGATTTAAAATGAATAGTATAAGGAGAAAAATTAGAAGAATACATGGATTATAATATAGTTAAGGCAATTAATAATGCAAATTAATGACATCTGGATTATATTGAAATATAATTAACGCAATTAATGGCGCTAATTAATGACCAATTTTTTAAGAAAAAACCAGTTACATATGACGCCTTTTTTGTTTTTTAAAATCCTAAATGTATTAATATAAACTTTCAATCCCAAGTGGATAGCAATTATATATCTATTTCCCAAATTAAGTGGATTTTTCTTTTGGATTTATTGAGTAATTGGATATCCAGAATTCCATAGGCTTTATTGATTATATGACTTGTAGAAGACAAAAAAAAACAAAAAAAAAAAACAAAAAAAAAAAAACAAAAAAAAAAAAAAACTAACATCATGTCAAGGGTCCTATATATATGTGTGAGCAATTGGGAAGAAGAGGACTTGAAGGAGGAGTCTTGGTATTAAGAAAAGTTATGTTGGTCTATGTTTTGGATTTATTCTTAATCCCTCAAGAAAAACATAGACATGATAAACTTGAGATTATTACTTGGAATCGTCATGGCCCCACATGTGGAATTTAAGATTAACTTCCAAACCTTAAGCTTTCACGGATTTCTAGCAAATCTCATGTCTCCTTTATTTTCTTAGATTTATTTTTGGTTAGTTAAGAAATTGCTATGGATCTATCGTGGCCCGTACGCGGAGTAGAGACGAAGACAACTTGACATCTTTTGTGGGATTGTCCAGTTGCAGAGGAAAATCATAAAAAGAAAAAAAATTATTAAATTGACTAAACGTATTAATACATAATAATTTGATTTATATTATTTGTTTCCCCGTATAATTTAAAAATTTATAATATTTAATTTACTGAATAATTTAAATATAAAAAACTCTTGAAATACAATTAACGCAATTAGTAACATTACTTAATGACCGGTTTTTTAAGACCTTAATTTATTGAATAATTTACATATAGAAAACTCTTGAAATATAATTACCGCAATTAATATCGTTAATTAATGACCAATTTTTTAAGAAAAACTGGTTAAAAATTTATGTCTTAAAAAACCGGTTTAGATTTTAAAAAAATTTGTGAAGGCAAAATCACTTAAGAACAGGAATGACGTTTCTGATTTACAGTTCATTGTTCAATTTGTTTGTGACGGTAAAAATAGGGCAAAAACAGAGATTAAAAAATTAAAATTTAAACACATCATTTTTATATAAGTTAAAAGATGTATAAAATATATCTCACCTCTTTAAATAAAATAAAAATTAAATCTTTGTTCCTATAATTATATATGATTTAAAATGAATAGTATAAAGAAAAAATTAGCAAGAAGAATACATGATTATAATATAGTTAAGGCAATTAATAATGCAAATTAATGATATGGATTATATTGAAATATAATTAACGCAATTAATGAGCTAATTAATGACCAATTTTTTAAGAAAAAACCAGTTTTATATATGATGTCCTTTTTGTTTTTTAAAATCTTAAATGTATTAATATATACTTTCAATCCCAAAGTGGACGGCAATTATATATCTTCTTTATTTCCGAAATTAAGTGGATTTTTCTTTTGGATTTATTATGTGCACATGGATATCCAGAATTCAACACGCTTTATTGATTATATGACTTGCAAAAGACCAAAAAAATAAAAAATAAAAAATAAAAATTGACATCATGTCATGGGGTCCTATATATATTTGTGTGTGGAAATTAAGAAGCAATTTGCATGAAGAGGACTTGAAGGGAGGAGTTTTGGTATTGAGATAAGTAATGTTGGTCTATGTTTTTTGGATTTATTCTTAGCCCCTCAAGAAAAACCTAGCCACATGATAAACTTGAGATTATTACTTGGAATCGTCACGACCCCACATGTGGAATTTAAGATTAATTTCCAAACCTTAAGCTTTCATGGATTTATAGCAAATCTCATGTCTCCTTTATTTTCTTAGATTTATTTTTGGTTAGTTAAGAAATTGCTATGGATCTATCGTGTCTTGGAGAGAGACGAAGACTACTTGACATCTTTTGTGGGATTGTCCAGTTGCAGAGGAAAATCATAAAAGAAAAAAAAATTATTAAATTGACTAAACGTATTAATACATAATAATTTGATTTATATTATTTGTTTCCTTATTTAATTTAAAAATTAATAATACTTAATTTATTGAATAATTTATATATAAAACTCTTGAAATACAATTAACGAATTGATAACGTTAATTAATGACGATTTTAAGACCTTAATTTATTGAATAATTTACATATAGAAAACTCTTGAAATATAATTAGCAAATTAATAACGTTAATTGATGACCAATTTTAAGAAAAAACCGATTAAAATTTATTAAAAAACCGGTTTAGCTTTTAAAAAAATTGTGAAGGCAAAATCACTTAAGAACAGGTAACGTTTCTGATTTACAATTCATTGTTCAATTTGTTTGTGACAAATAGGGCGCAAACAGAGATTAAAAATTAAAATTTAACACATCATTTTTTATAATAAGTTAAAAGATGTATAAAATATATCTCACCTCTTTAAATAAAATAAAAAATCAAATCTTTGTTCCTATAATTATATATGATTTAAAATGAATAGTATAAAGAGAAAAAATTAGTAAGAAGAATACATGGATTATAGTATAGTTAAGGCAATTAATAATGCAAATTAATGACATCTGGATTATATTGAAATATAATTAACACAATTAATGGCGCTAATTAATGACCGTTTTTTTAAGAAAAAACCAGTTACATATGACGCCTTTTTTGTTTTTAAAAATACTAAATGTGTTAATATAAACTTTCAATCCCAAGTGGATAGCAATTATATATCTTATTTGTTTTCCCAAATTAAGTGGATTTTTCTTTTGGATTTATTCTGAGTAATTGGATATCCAGAATTCCATAGCCTTTATTGATTATATGACTTGTAGAAGACAAAAAAAAAAAAAAAAACAAAATAAACAAAAACAAAATAAAAACAAAACAAAAAACAAAAAACAAAAAACTAACATCATGTCATGGGGTCCTATATATATGCGTGTGTGGAAAGTAAGAAGCAATTTGCAAGAAGCGGACTTGAAGGGAGGAGTCTTGGTATTAAGAAAAGTTATGTTGGTCTATGTTTTTTGGATTTATTCTTAATCCCTCAAGAAAAACTTAGCCACGTGATAAACTTGAGATTATTACTTGGAATCGTCATGGCCCCACATGTGGAATTTAAGATTAACTTCCAAACCTTAAGCTTTCACGGATTTCTAGCAAATCTCATGTCTCCTTTATTTTCTTAGATTTATTTTTGGTCGTTAAGAAATTGCTGTGGATCTATCGTGGCCCCTAGGCGGAGTAAAGACGAAGACTACTTGACATCTTTTGTGGGATTGTCCAGTTGCAGAGGAAAATCATAAAAAGAAAAAAAAATTATTAAATTGACTAAACGTACGTATTAATACATAATAATTTGATTTATATTATTTGTTTCCTCGTATAATTTAAAAATTTATAATATTTAATTTACTGAATAATTGAAATATAAAAAACTCTTGAAATACAATTAACGCAATTAATAACATTAATTAATGACCGGTTTTTTAAGACCTTAATTTATTGAATAATTTACATACAGAAAACTCTTGAAATATAATTAGTAATTAATAACGTTAATTATGACCAATAAGAAAAATTGGTTAAAATTTATCTTAAAAAACCGGTTTAGATTTTAAAAAATTTGTGAAGGCAAAATCACTTAAGAACAGGAATGACGTTTTCTGATTTACAGTTCATTGTTCAATTTGTTTGTGACGGTAAAAATAGGCAAGCAAAACAGAGATTAAAAAATTAAAATTTAAACACATCATTTTTTATAATAAGTTAAAAAGATGTATAAAAATATATCTCACCTCTTTAAATAAAATAAAAATTAAATCTTTGTTCCTATAATTATATATGATTTAAAATGAATAGTATAAAGAGAAAAAATTAGCAAGAAGAATACATGGATTATAATATAGTTAAGGCAATTAATAATGCAAATTAATGACATGTGGATTATATTGAAATATAATTAACGCAATTAATGGCACTAATTAATGACCGATTTTTAAGAAAAACCAGTTATATATATGACGCCTTTTTGTTTTTAAAATCTAAATGTATTAATATAAACTTTCAATCCCAAAGTGGACACAGCAATTATATATCTTCTTTATTTCCAAATTAAGTGGATTTTTCTTTTGGATTTATTGAGTACATGGATATCCAGAATTTCACACGCTTTATTGATTATATGACTTGCAAAAGACAAAAAAAAAAAAATTGACATCATGTCATGGGGTCCTATATATATGTGTGTGGAAATTAAGAAGCAATTTGCATGAAGAGGACTTGAAGGAGGAGTCTTGGTATTGAGATAAGTTATGTTGGTCTATGTTTTTGGATTTATTCTTAGTCCCTCAAGAAAAACTTAGCCACATGATAAACTTGAGATTATTACTTGAATCGTCACGGCCCCCATGTGGAATTTAAGATTAACTTCAAACCTTAAGCTTTCACGGATTTATAGCAAATCTCATGTCTCCTTTATTTTCTTCTTGGATTTATTTTTGGTCAGTTAAGAAATTGCTGAGGATCTATCGTGGCCCCTACAGAGTAGAGACAAAGACTACTTGACATCTTTTGTGGGATTGTCCAGTTGTAGAGGAAAATCATAAAAAGAAAAAAAATTATTAAATTGACTAAACGTATTAATACATAATAATTTGATTTATATTATTTGTTTTCATTATAATTTAAAATTTATAATATTTAATTTATTGAATAATTTATATATAAAAACTCTTGAAATACAATTAACAATTAATAACGTTAATTAATGACCGGTTTTTAAGACCTTAATTTATTGAATAATTTACATAGAAAACTCTTGAAATATAATTAACAATTAATAACGTTAATTAATGACCAATTTTTTAAGAAAAACTGGTTAAAAATTTATGTCTTAAAAACCGGTTTAGCTTTTAAAAAATTGTGAAGGCAAAATCACTTAAGAACAGGAATAACGTTTTCGATTTACAGTTCATTGTTCAATTTGTTTGTGACGGTAAAATAGGGCAAAAACAGAGATTAAAAATTAAAATTTAAACACATCATTTTTATAATAAGTTAAAAGATGTATAAAATATATCTCACCTCTTTAAATAAAATAAAAATTAAATCTTTGTTCCTATAATTATATGATTTAAAATGAATAGTATAAAGAGAAAAATTAGCAAAAAGAATACATGATTATAATATAGTTAAGGCAATTAATAATGCAAATTAATGATATGTGATTATATTGAAAATATAATTAACGCAATTAATTGCTAATTAATGACCAATTTTTAAGAAAAACCAGTTATATATGATGTCCTTTTGTTTTTTAAAATCTTAAATGTATTAATATATACTTTCAATCCCAAAGTGGACGGCAATTATATATCTTCTTTTTTCCAAATTAAGTGGATTTTTCTTTTGGATTTATTATGAGAATGGATATCCAGAATTCCACGCTTTATTGATTATATGACTTGCAAAAAAATCAAAAATAAAAAAATCATGACATCATGTCATGGGTCCTATATATATTTGTGTGTGGAAATTAAGAAGCAATTTGCATGAAGAGGACTTGAAGGGAGGAGTTTTGGTATTGAGATAAGTTATGTTGGTCTATGTTTTTTGGATTTATTCTTAGCCCCTCAAGAAAAACTTAGCCACATGATAAACTTGAGATTATTACTTGGAATCGTCACGACCCCACATGTGGAATTTAAGATTAACTTCCAAACCTTAAGCTTTCATGGATTTATAGCAAATCTCATGTCTCCTTTATTTTCTTAGATTTATTTTTGGTCAGTTAAGAAATTGCTATGGATCTATCGTGGCCCCTACGCGGAGTAGAGACGAAGACTACTTGACATCTTTTGTGGGATTGTCCAGTTGCAGAGGAAAATCATAAAAAGAAAAAAAATTATTAAATTGACTAAACGTATTAATACATAATAATTTGATTTATATTATTTGTTTCTTTATTTAATTTAAAAATTAATAATACTTAATTTACTGAATAATTTATATATGAAACTCTTGAAATACAATTAACGCAATCGATAACGTTAATTAATGACCGGTTTTAAGACCTTAATTTATTGAATAATTTACATATAGAAAACTCTTGAAATATAATTAAATAATTAATAACGTTAATTAATGACCAATTTTAAGAAAACCGATTAAAAATATATGTCTTAAAAACCGGTTTAGCTTTAAGAAAATTGTGAAGGCAAAATCACTTAAGAACAGAAATAACGTTTCGATTTACAATTCATTGTTCAATTTGTTTGTGACTAAAAATAGGGCGCAAACAGAGATTAAAATTAAAATTTAAACACATCATTTTTATAATAAGTTAAAAAGATGTATAAAAATATATCTCACCTCTTTAAATAAAATAAAAAATTAAATCTTTGTTCTATAATTATATATGATTTAAAATGAATAGTATAAAGAGAAAAATTAGTAAGAAGAATACATGATTATAATATAGTTAAGGCAATTAATAATGCAAATTAATGACATATAATTATATTGAAATATAATTAACGCAATTAATGGCGCTAATTAATGACCAATTTTTAGAAAAACCATTTATATATATGACGTCTTTTTTGTTTTTAAAATCTTAAATGTATTAATATAAACTTTCAATCCCAAATGGACGGCAATTATATATCTTCTTTATTTCCCAAATTAAGTGGATTTTTCTTTTGGATTTATAATGACGTGGATATCCAGAATTCCACACGCTTTATTGATTATATGATGACAAAAAAAAAAAAAAAAAAAAAAAAAAAAAATAAAAATTGACATCATGTCATGGGTCCTATATATATGTGTGTGGAAATTAAGAAGCAATTTGCATGAAGAGGACTTGAAGGAGGAGTTTTGGTATTGAGATAAGTTATGTCGGTCTATGTTTTTGGATTTATTCTTAGTCCTCAAGAAAAACTTAGCCACATGATAAACTTGAGATTATTACTTGGAATCGTCACGACCCCCACATGGAATTTAAGATTAACTTCCAAACCTTAAGCTTTCATGGATTTATAGCAAATCTCATGTCTCCTTTATTTTCTTAGATTTATTTTTGGTCAGTTAAGAAATTGCTATGGATCTATCGTCTTGGCCCTATGCGGAGTAGAGACGAAGACTACTTGACATCTTTGTGGGATTGTCCAGTTGCAGAGGAAAATCATAAAAAGAAAAAAATTATTAAATTGACTAAACGTATTAATACATAATAATTTGATTTATATTATTTGTTTCCTTATTTAATTTAAAATATTAATAATACTTAATTTATGAATAATTTATATATAGAAAAACTCTTGAAATACAATTAACGCAATTGATAACGTTAATTAATGACCTTTTTAAGACCTTAATTTATTGAATAATTTACATATAGAAAACTCTTGAAATATAATTAGCACAATTAATAACGTTAATTAATGACCAATTTCTTAAGAAAAACCGATTAAAAATTTATGTCTTAAAAAACCGGTTTAGCTTTTAAAAAAAATTGTGAAGGCAAAATCACTTAAGAACAGAAATAACGTTTCTGATTTACAATTCATTGTTCAATTTGTTTGTGACGGTAAAAATAGGGCGCAAACAGAGATTAGAAAATTAAAATTTAAACACATCATTTTTTATAATAAGTTAAAAAGATTTATAAAAATATATCTCACCTCTTTAAATAAAATAAAAAATTAAATCTTTGTTCCAATAATTATATATGATTTAAAATGAATAGTACAAAGAGAAAAAATTAGTAAGAAGAATACATGGATTATAATATAGTTAAGGCAATTAATAATGCAAATTAATGACATCTGGATTATATTGAAATATAATTAACGCAATTAATGTCGCTAATTAATGACCGATTTTTTAAGAAAAAACCAGTTACATATGACGCCTTTTTTGTTTTTTAAAATCCTAAATGTATTAATATAAACTTTCAATCCCAAGTGGATAGCAATTATATATCTTATTTTTTTTCCCAAATTAAGTGGATTTTTCTTTTGGATTTATTCTGAGTAATTGGATATCCAGAATTCCATAGGCTTTATTGATTATATGACTTGTAGAAGAAAAAAAAAAAAAAAACAAAAAACAAAAACAAAATAAAAAAAAACAAAAAACAAAAAACTAACATCATGTCATGGGGTCCTATATATATGCGTGTGTGGAAATTAAGAAGCAATTTGCAAGAAGAGGACTTGAAGGGAGGAGTCTTGGTATTAAGAAAAGTTATGTTGGTCTATGTTTTTTGGATTTATTCTTAATCCCTCAAGAAAAACTTAGCCACGTGATAAACTTGAGATTATTACTTGGAATCGTCATACATGTGGAATTTAAGATTAACTCCAAACCTTAAGCTATTCACGGATTTCTAGCAAATCTCATGTCTCCTTTATTTTCTTAGATTTATTTTTGGTCAGTTAAGAAATTGCTATGGATCTATCGTGGCCCCTACGCGGAGTAGAGACGAAGACTACTTGACATCTTTTGTGGGATTGTCCAGTTGCAGAGGAAAATCATAAAAAGAAAAAAAATTATTAAATTGACTAAACGTATTAATACATAATAATTTGATTTATATTATTTGTTTCCTCGTATAATTTAAAAATTTATAATATTTAATTTACTGATAATTTATATATAGAAAACTCTTGAAATACAATTAACGCAATTGATAATAATTAATTCCTTTTTAAGACTAATTTATTGAATAATTTACATATGTAAAACTCTCAAATATAATTAGTAATTAATAACGTTAATGACCAATTTTTAAGAAAACCGATTAAAATATTTATGTCTTAAAACCGGTTTAACTTTAAAAAAATTGTGAAGGCAAAATCACTTAAGAATAGAAATAACGTTTCTGATTTACAATTCATTGTTCAATTTGTTTGTGACGGCAAAAATAGGGCGCAAACAGAGATTAAAAAATTAAAATTTAAACACATCATTTTTTTTACAATAAGTTAAAAAGATGTATAAAAATATATCTCACCTCTTTAAATAAAATAAAAAATTAAATCTTTGTTCTATAATTATATATGATTTAAAATGAATAGTATAAAGAGAAAAAATTAGTAAGAAGAATACATGGATTATAATATAGTTAAGGCAATTAATAATGCAAATTAATGATATGTGAATTATATTGAAATATAATTAATGCAATTAATGGCTAATTAACGAGTTTTTAAGAAAAACCATTATATATATGACGTCTTTTTGTTTTTAAAATCTTAAATGTATTAATATAAACTTTCAATCCCAAAGTGGACGGCAATTATATATCTTCTTTATTTCCCAAATTAAGTGGATTTTTCTTTTGGATTTATTGTAGTACATGGATATCCAGAATTCCACGCTTTATTGATTATATGACTTGCAAAAGACCAAAAAAATAAAAAATAAAAAAAAATTGACATCATGTCATGGGGTCCTATATATATTTGTGTGTGGAAATTAAGAAGCAATTTGCATGAAGAGGACTTGAAGGGAGGAGTTTTGGTATTGAGATAAGTTATGTTGGTCTATGTTTTTTGGATTTATTCTTAGCCCCTCAAGAAAAACTTAGCCACATGATAAACTTAGATTATTACTTGGAATCGTCACGACCCCACATGTGGAATTTAAGATTAACTTCCAAACCTTAAGCTTTCATGGATTTATAGCAAATCTCATGTCTCCTTTATTTTCTTAGATTTATTTTTGGTCAGTTAAGAAATTGCTATGGATCTATCGTGGCCCCTACGCGGAGTAGAGACGAAGACTACTTGACATCTTTTGTGGGATTGTCCAGTTGCAGAGGAAAATCATAAAAAGAAAAAAAATTATTAAATTGACTAAACGTATTAATACATAATAATTTGATTTATATTATTTGTTTCCTTATTTAATTTAAAAATTAATAATACTTAATTTATTGAATAATTTATATATAGAAAACTCTTGAAATACAATTAACGCAATTGATAACGTTAATTAATGACCGGTTTTTTAAGACCTTAATTTATTGAATAATTTACATATAGAAAACTCTTGAAATATAATTAGCGCAATTAATAACGTTAATTAATGACCAATTTTTTAAGAAAAACCGATTGAAAATTTATGTCTTAAAAAACCGGTTTAGCTTTTAAAAAAAATTGTGAAGGCAAAATCACTTAAGAACAGAAATAACGTTTCTGATTTACAATTCATTGTTCAATTTGTTTGTGACGGTAAAAATAGGGCGCAAACAGAGATTAAAAAATTAAAATTTAAACACATCATTTTTTATAATAAGTTAAAAATATTTATAAAAATATATCTCACCTCTTTAAATAAAATAAAAAATTAAATCTATGTTCCAACAATTATATATGATTTAAAATGAATAGTATAAAGAGAAAAAATTAGTAAGAAGAATACATGGATTATAATATTGTTAAGGCAATTAATAATGCAAATTAATGACATCTAGATTATATTGAAATATAATTAACGCAATTAATGGCGCTAATTAATGGCCAATTTTTTAAGAAAAAACCAGTTACATATGACGCCTTTTTTGTTTTTTAAAATCCTAAATGTATTAATATAAACTTTCAATCCCAAGTGGATAGCAATTATATATCTTATTTTTTTTCCCAAATTAAGTGGATTTTTCTTTTGGATTTATTCTGAGTAATTGGATATCCAGAATTCCATATTATTATATATGACTTTGAACAAAAAAACAAAAACAAAAACAAAAAAAAAAAAAAAAAAAAACAAAACATCATGTCATGGGGTCCTATATATATGCGTGTGTGGAAATTAAAGAATTTGCATGAAGAGGACTTGAAGGAGGAGTCTTGGTATTAATAAGTTATGTTGGTCTATGTTTTTGGATTTATTCTTAATCAAGAAAAATAGCCACATGATAAACTTGAGATTATTACTTGAATCGTCATACACATGTGGAATTTAAGATTAACTTCCAAACCTTAAGCTTTCATATTTATAGCAAATCTCATGTCTCCTTTATTTTCTTAGATTTATTTTTGGTCGTTAAGAAATTGCTGTATGGATCTATCGTAGAGACAAGACTACTTGACATCTTTTGTGGGATTGTCCAGTTGCAGAGGAAAATCATAAAAAAGAAAAAAATTATTAAATTGACTAAACATTTGATTTATATTATTTGTTTCCTCGTATAATTTAAAAATTTATAATATTTAATTTACTGAATAATTTATATATAGAAAACTCTTGAAATACAATTAACGCAATTGATAACGTTAATTAATGACCGGTTTTTTAAGACCTTAATTTATTGAATAATTTACATATAGAAAACTCTTGAAATATAATTAGCGCAATTAATAACGTTAATTAATGACCAATTTTTTAAGAAAAACCGATTAAAAATATATGTCTTAAAAAACCGGTTTAGCTTTTAAAAAAAATTGTGAAGGCAAAATCACTTAAGAACAGAAATAATGTTTCTGATTTACAATTCATTGTTCAATTTGTTTGTGACGGTAAAAATAGGGCGCAAACAGAGATTAAAAAATTAAAATTTAAACACATCATTTTTTATAATAAGTTAAAAAGATGTATAAAAATATATCTCACCTCTTTAAATAAAACAAAAAAATTAAATCTTTGTTCCTATAATTATATATGATTTAAAATGAATAGTATAAAGCGAAAAAATTAGCAAGAAGAATACAGTGATTATAATATAGTTAAGGCAATTAATAATGCAAATTAATGACATGTGAATTATATTGAAATATAATTAACGCAATTAATGGTGCTAATTAATGACCAATTTTTTTAGAAAAAACCATTTATATATATGACGTCTTTTTTGTTTTTTAAAATCTTAAATGTGTTAATATATACTTTCAATTCCAAAGTGGACGGCAATTATATATCTTCTTTATTTCCCAAATTAAGTGGATTTTTCTTTTGGATTTATAATGAGCACGTGGATATCCAGAATTCCACACGCTTTATTGATTATATGACTTGCAAACGACCAAAAAAATAAAAAATAAAAATTGACATCAAGTCTTGGGGTCCTATATATATTTGTGTGTGGAAATTAAGAAGCAATTTGCATGAAGAGGACTTGAAGGGAGGAGTCTTGGTATTGAGATAAGTTATGTTGGTCTATGTTTTTTGGATTTATTCTTAGCCCCTCAATAAAAACTTAGCCACATGATAAACTTGAGATTATTACTTGGAATCGTCACAACCCCACATGTGGAATTTAAGATTAACTTCCAAACCTTAAGCTTTCATGGATTTATAGCAAATCTCATGTCTCTTTTATTTTCTTAGATTTATTTTTGGTCAGTTAAGAAATTGCTATGGATCTATCGTGGCCCCTACGCGGAGTAGAGACGAAGACTACTTGACATCTTTTGTGGGATTGTCGAGTTGCAGAGAAAAATCATAAAAAGAAAAAAAATTATTAAATTGACTAAATGTATTAATACATAATAATTTGATTTATATTATTTGTTTCCTTATTTAAGTTAAAAATTAATAATACTTAGTTTATTGAATAATTTATATATAGAAAACTCTTGAAATACAATTAACGCAATTGATAACGTTAATTAATGACCGATTTTTTAAAACCTTAATTTATTGAATAATTTACATATAGAAAACTCTTGAAATATAATTAGCGCAATTAATAACGTTAATTAATGACCAATTTTTTAAGAAAAACCGGTTAAAAATTTATGTCTTAAAAAACCGGTTTAGCTTTTAAAAAAAATTGCAAAGGCAAAATCACTTAAGAACACAAATAACGTTTCTGATTTACAATTCATTGTTCAATTTGTTTGTGACGGTAAAAATAGGGCGCAAACAGAGATGACAAAATTAAAATTTAAACACGTCATTTTTTATAATATGTTAAAAAGATGTATAAAAATATATCTCACCTCTTTAAATAAAATAAAAAATTAAATCTTTGTTCCTATAATTATATATTATTTAAAATGAATAGTATAAAGAGAAAAAATTTGTAAGAAGAATACATGGATTATAATATAGTTAAGGCAATTAATAATGCAAATTAATGACATCTGGATTATATTGAAATATAATTAACGCAATTAATGGTGCTAATTAATGACCGATTTTTTAAGAAAAAACCAGTTACATATGACGCCTTTTTTGTTTTTTAAAATCCTAAATGTATTAATATAATCTTTCAATCTCAAGTGGATAGCAATTATATATCTTATTTTTTTCCCAAATTAAGTGGATTTTTCTTTTGGATTTATTCTGAGTACGTGGATATCCAGAATTCCATAGGCTTTATTGATTATATGACTTGTAGAAGACCAAAAAAAAAAAAAAAAAACAAAAAAACAAAAAACAAAACACAAAAAACTAAAAAAACAAAAAACTAACATCATGTCATAGGGTCCTATATATATGCGTGTGTGGAAATTAAGAAGCAATTTGCAAGAAGAGGACTTGAAGGGAGGAGTCTTGGTCTTAAGATAAGTTATGTTGGTCTATGTTTTTTGGATTTATTCTTAATCCCTCAAGAAAAACTTAGCCACGTGATAAACTTGAGATTATTACTTGGAATCGTCATGGCCCCACATGTGGAATTTAAGATTAACTTCCGAACCTTAAGCTTTCACGGATTTATAGCAAATCTCATGTTTCCTTTATTTTCTTAGATTTATTTTTGGTCAGTTAAGAAATTGCTGTGGATCTATCGTGGCTCCTACGCGGAGTAAAGACGAAGACTACTTGACATCTTTTGTGGGATTGTCCAGTTGCAGAGGAAAATCAAAAAAAGAAAAAAAAATTATTAAATTGACTAAACGTACGTATTAATACATAATAATTTGATTTATATTATTTGTTTCCTTATTTAATTTAAAAATTAATAATACTTAATTTATCAAATAATTTATTTATAGAAAACTCTTGAAATACAATTAACGCAATTTTTTTTTTTTTGAAAAAGGAAGACTTTTATAATAATCAAGCCAGAGCTAATTGCTCTAGCATTAACGTGTCAACAATACATGCAGGTGGCATTAAAAACCACGTGTTATTCAACTCAGACTTCGCA
The DNA here is from genome assembly GCA_013348765.1 of Carpinus viminea. NCBI lineage: Eukaryota > Viridiplantae > Streptophyta > Magnoliopsida > Fagales > Betulaceae > Carpinus > Carpinus viminea. Next base: position 4,350,196 of record CP054668.1, on the reverse strand, counting down.
GCACCTCTCGCCAGGAGATGTGCCACTTGATTATTATCACGCTTAACAAAAGAAAGTAATCTCCTCTCAAAAACTCTAACTTCCTGCTTGAGATCAGCTACCATGTGACCCATCCATCCTCGATCAACCTCAGCCGAAAGAACAGCATCAACTATTCTTTTCGCATCACCTTCGAACTCCACTTGCCCAATCCCCAGTTCACGGCACAGCTTAAAAGCCTGCTACAGAGCCATAGCTTCTGCCACCTCTGGGTGGAGGCAGACCTGCTTCGTGACGGACCTGGCCGCTCTCATAGTTCCATTCGAATCTCTGATAACGTTAATGAATGGCCGGTTTTTTAAGACCTTAATTTGTTGAATAATTTATATATAGAAAACTCTTGAAATATAATTAGCGCAATTAATAACGTTAATTAATGACCAATTTTTTAAGAAAAACTGGTTAAAAATTTATGTCTTCAAAATCCGGTTTAGCTTTTAAAAAAATTTGTGAAGGCAAAATCACTTAAGAACAGGAATGACGTTTCTGATTTACAGTTCATTGTTCAATTTGTTTGTGACGGTAAAAATAGGGCAAAAACAGTGATTAAAAAATTAAAATTTAAACACATCATTTTTTATAATAAGTTAAAAAGATATATAAAAATATATCTCACCGCTTTAAATAAAATAAAAAATTAAATCTTTGTTCCTATAATTATATATGATTTAAAATGAATTGTATAAAGAGAAAAAATTAGCAAGAAGAATACAGTGATTATAATATAGTTAAGGCAATTAATAATGCAAATTAATGACATGTGGATTATATTGAAATATAATTAACGCAATTAATGGCGCTAATTAATGACCAATTTTTTAAGAAAGAACCAGTTATATATATGACGTCTTTTTTGTTTTTAAAAATCTTAAATGTATTAATATATACTTTCAATCTGAAAGTGGACGGCAATTATATATCTTCTTTATTTCCCAAATTAAATGGATTTTCTTTTGGATTTATTATGAGTACGTGGATATCCAGAATTCCACACGCTTTATTGATTATATGACTTGCAAAAGACCAAAAAAATAAAAAATAAAAATTGACATCATGTCATGGGGTCCTATATATATTTGTGTGTGGAAATTAAGAAGCAATTTGTATGAACAGGACTTGAAGGGAGGAGTCTTGGTATTGAGATAAGTTATGTTGGTTTATGTTTTTTGGCTTTATTCTTAGCCCCTCAAGAAAAACTTAGCCACATGATAAACTTGAGATTATTACTTGGAATCGTCACGACCCCACATGTGGAATTTAAGATTAACTTCCAAATCTTAAGCTTTCATGGATTTATATCAAATCTCATGTCTCCTTTATTTTCTTAGATTTATTTTTGGTCAGTTAAGAAATTGCTATGGATCTATCGTGGCCCCTACGAGTAGACGAAGACTACTTGACATCTTTGTGGGATTGTCCAGTTGCAGAGGAAAATCATAAAAAGAAAAAAATTATTAAATTGACTAAACGTATTAATACATAATAATTTGATTTATATTATTTGTTTCCTTATTTAATTTAAAAATTAATAATACTTAATTTATTGAATAATTTATATATAGAAAACTCTTGAAATACAATTAACGCAATTGATAACGTTAATTAATGACCGGTTTTTTAAGACCTTAATTTATTGAATAATTTACATATAGAAAACTCTTGAAATATAATTAGCGCAATTAATAATGTTAATTAATGACCAATTTTTTAAGAAAAACCAGTTTAAAATTTATGTCTTAAAAAACCGGTTTAGCTTTTAAAAAAAATTGTGAAGGCAAAATCACTTAAGAACAGAAATAACGTTTTTGATTTACAATTCATTGTTCAATTTGTTTGCGACGGTAAAAATAGGGCGCAAACAGAGATGACAAAATTAAAATTTAAACACATCATTTTTTATAATAAGTTAAAAAAATATATAAAATATATCTCACCTCTTTAAATAAAATAAAAAATTAAATCTTTGTTCCTATAATTATATATGATTTAAAATGAATAGTATAAGAGAGAATAGGATTCCATTTCAAAATGAAATGGATAATATCCATTAATTAAAATAAAGGTAGTATGTTAACTTACATATGACGCCTTTTCTGTTTTTTAAAATCCTAAATGTATTAATATAAACTTTCAATCCCAAGTGGATAGCAATTATATATCTTATTTTTTTCCCAAATTAAGTGGATTTTTCTTTTGGATTTATTCCGAGTACGTGGATATCCAGAATTCCATAGGCTTTATTGATTATATGACTTGCAGAAGACAAAAAAAAAGAAAAAAAAAAAACAAAAACAAAAACAAAAAAAACAAAAAACTAACATCATGTCATGGGGTCCTATATATATGCGTGTGTGAAAATTAAGAAGCAATTTGCAAGAAGAGGACTTGAAGGGAGGAGTCTTGGTATTAAGATAAGTTATGTTGGTCTATGTTTTTTGGATTTATTCTTAATCCCTCAAGAAAAACTTAGCCACGTGATAAACTTGAGATTATTACTTGGAATCGTCATGGCCCCACAGGTGGAATTTAAGATTAACTTCCAAACCTTAAGCTTTCACGGATTTATATAGCAAATCTCATGTCTCCTTTATTTTCTTAGATTTATTTATGGTCAGTTAAGAAATTGCTGTGGATCTATCGTGGCCCCTACGCGGAGTAAAGACGAAGACTACTTGACATCTTTTGTGGGATTGTGCAGTTGCAGAGGAAAATCATAAAAAGAAAAAAAAAATTATTAAATTGACTAAACGTACGTATTAATACATAATAATTTGATTTATATTATTTGTTTCCTTATTTAATTTAAAAATTAATAATACTTAATTTATTGAATAATTTATTTATAGAAAACTCTTGAAATACAATTAATGCAATTGATAACGTTAATGAATGGCCAGTTTTTTAAGACCTTAATTTGTTGAATAATTTATATATAGAAAACTCTTGAAATATAATTAGCGCAATTAATAACGTTCATTAATGACCAATTTTTTAAGAAAAACCGGTTAAAAATTTATATCTTAAAAAACCGGTTTAGCTTTTAAAAAAAATTGTGAAGGCAAAATCACTTAAGAACGAGAATGACGTTCTGATTTATAGTTCATTGTTCAATTTATTTGTGACGGCAAAAATAGGGCAAAAACAGAGATGATAAAATTAAAATTTAAACACATCATTTTTTATAATAAGTTAAAAAGATGTATAAAAATATATCTCATCTCTTTAAATAAAATAAAAAATTAAATCTTTGTTCCTATAATTATATATGATTTAAAATGAATAGTGTACAGAGAAAAAATTAGCAAGAAGAATACATGGAGTATAATATAGTTAAGGCAATTAATATCACAAATTAATGACATCTGGATTATATTGAAATATAATTAAAGCAATTAATTGCGCTAATTAATGATCGATTTTTTAAGAAAAAACCAGTTATATATATGACGTCTTTTTTGTTTTTTAAAATCCTAAATGTATTAATATAAACTTTCAATCCCAAAGTGGACGGCAATTATATACCTTCTTTATTTCCCAAATTAAGTGGATTTTTCTTTTGGATTTATTGTGAATACGTGGATATCCAAAATTCCACATGCTTTATTGATTATATGACTTGCAAAAGACAAAAATAATAATAATAAAAATAAAATAAAAATAAAAAATTGGCATCATGTCATGGGGTCCTATATATATATGTGTGTGTGGAAATTAAGAAGCAATTTGCATGAAGAGGATTTGAAGGGAGGAGTCTTGGTATTGAGACAAGTTATGTTGGTCTATGTTTTTTGGATTTATTCTTACTCCCTCAAGAAAAACTTAGCCACATGATAAACTTGAGATTAATACTTGAAAATCGTCACGGCCCCCCATGTGGAATTTAAGATTAACTTCCAAACCTTAAGCTTTCACGGATTTATAGCAAATCTCATGTTTCATTTATTTTCTTGGATTTATTTTTGGTCAGTTAAGAAATTGCTGAGGATCTGTCATGGCCCTTACGCGGAGTAGAGACGAAGACTACTTGACATCTTTTGTGGGATTGTCTTTTTTTTTTTTTTTGAAGGAATATTGTAAATATTCATTATCTCAAAAAATCCAAAAGGATTACACAGAAAGAAAGGGAAGTTCCCTTCTTACAATATCACCAACGCTTGGCGGGACATCCTCCCTCCAAGTGGACAAAGTGACATGGGTGGTAGCCAATTTTGCAAGCACATGCGCCGCATAATTGGCCTCCCGGTTTACATGAATAAAATAAGCATTCGCAAAATTACATAGCTCTTCACGGATACTCTCAATTATGTGACCAAAGCTACACATACATGGGCCTTCCATTTCAATGGCTTTGATAACTTGCAAGGCATCGCCCTCAAAGATAACATTGTTATAGCCCATCTCCTTGCAGAAAATTACAGCATGTGCCGCAGCCATCGCTTCCGCTCCAGCAACATCTATTTTGACTCCTAGCGACATATTTCGAGCAGCAAGACATTTTCCATGTGAATCTCGTGCAATGAGGCCCAAGCCCACACGTCCATCTTTTGCATTCAGCCCTGCATCCCAATTTATTTTAATCATATTCCTCGGCGGGGGCTTCCACTTCATAGTCATCACATCCTCATAAGTGGTTTCTTCATTTTTTGCTTTGGTATTGGCTCTGTAGAACTCTTCTAAGGACTGCCGGGCATCTCGTAACAGCTGGGTTGGATGGGCAAAATTTTGTTCATGAATAAATGAATTCCGTCTCAGCCATATTCTCCTTGTCGTGACAGCAAAGAGTTCAATCTCCTCCAGTGTGCATCTTTCCATAATCTTGTTTAGGACACTTGGAAAACAGCCACTGACTCCTCCAATTTTTTGTATTCTGGTAGGACCTCCTCCCCACACGTCTTTTGAAGATATGCAGTCCCATAGAATATGTGACACCGTTTCTTCCTCTTTTCCACAGATAGGACATGAGTTGTCCTTGATTACTCCTTTTCTTGCCAGGTTGACTCTAGTAGGTAAGAGGTTGTGTAGTGCCTTCCATAAAAAGAGCTTGACAACATTGGGCACATTTAGTTTCCAACACGCCTTCCACTCAGTCCCAGCATCTAGTTGAGATGTGCTCCCTTTTGTGGGATTGTCTAGTTGCAGAGGAAAATCATAAAAAGAAAAAAATTTATTAAATTGACTAAACATATTAATACATAATAATTTACTTTATATTATTTGTTTCCTTATTTAATTTAAAAATTAGTAATACTTAATTTGTTGAATAATTTGTATGTAGAAAACTCTTTAAATACAATTAACGCAATTGATAGCGTTAATTAATGACCGGTTTTTTAAGACCTTAATTTATTAAATAATTTATATATAGAAAACTCTTGAAATATAATTAACGCAATTAATAACGTTAATTAATGACCAATTTTTTAAAGAAAAACCGGTTAAAAATTTATGTCTTAAAAAACCGGTTTAGCTTTAAAAAAAAAAAAATTGTGAAGGCAAAATTGCTTAAGAATGGGAATGACGTTTCTGATTTATAGTTCATTGTTCAATTTATTTGTGATGGTAAAAATAGGGCGAAAACTGAGATGAAAAAATTAAAATTTAAACACATCATTTTTCATTATAAGTTAAAAAGATGTATAAAAATATATCTCACATCTTTAAATTAAAAAAAAAAATAAATCTTTGTTTCTATAAGTATATATGATTTAAAATAAAGAACAAAAACATCAAGGAGAAGAGTTAGACTCTTCTTTCCTTACAATATCACTAAGAGCACTCCCAGCAGCTTCCTCGTCCTATTCCTTATGTTTAAGGATCCAAACCAATTTTTGCTTCCCTATGTCAATTTTTCCCCCAACAGCTTCCTTAAATACTTCCTTATATCATTAAAATATTATTATTACTTTTTATTTTATTCTTTTAATTTTTCTCTCATCTCTCATCTCACTCGAAATTGAAGAGACATTCTGCATCAGATCCAAGCTCTGAAGGCCCAGCTTGACGACGCTTTGAGGTCTCTTCACGCCGACGATCCAAGCTCTGGAAGATCCAACCCTCGGCACGGCGTCGTTTGAAGAGAATCGACGAGTCGGTCCGCCCGGTCACCTAGACCGGACTTGTGTTGAAGAACGCCTGCCCGGCGAGCCCCATGCCGTTGACAAACGACTGGGTCATGGACACAGGGAAGAACCACTCGGTGTCGGTGAACTCCTCATCCACAGCCTCGTCTATCGCCTAAGGCGCCGACCCCGAGATCAGCAAGTTCAGCTCCGCCAACGACGTCGTCGTTTTCCCCTTCCCCTTCGACTTGTCGTCGTCACCTTTGTAGTACCCATCTCCCCATCCCAACACCGTCGCGCCGGAGTAGTCATACGACGACTGCCAGAATATCGCGTAGGTCCAGCTCTCCCGCGCCCCTTCTATCAGCTCCTGTGTTTGCTGAACGGAGAAGAAGAAAATAGAAGGGTAAAAAGAAAAGTGGAGAAAGTCACAGAGAGAGAGAGAGAGAGAGGAGAGAGGAGAGAGACAACATTTTATGAATATAATAATCATCTAGATTGCAATAGTGGAACCTTATATATAAGGCTCTACGGTTGCATATTATTGTTTAGGGAACCATATAGGGAGTCTGCTGTAGGACTTTTTTTATTATTTTTTGGACATATTCCCTACACATAGGAAACAGACCCCCTTATAGGGAGTCTGCTGGGAATGCTCTAATACAAGGTGGAATTGAAAACCACATCTTATCAGTGACACGGGTCCTAGCTTCAACAGCTAGAGCTTGCGCAGCCGAGTTCGCCATCCTCCTTACATACTGAAAACAGGTGCTACCCAAAGAACGGAGTTTTACTCGAATATCTTCTATTAGGTGTCCATAACTTGTGTTGCAAGGCCTCTCAGAATTTATTGCATTTACTACCTGCTGGGCGTCGCCTTCAAAAATCACGTGTTAAAGTCCTAATTCATGACAAAAGATAAGGGCGTGGGTAGCTGCCAATTAATGTATAGTATAAAGAGTAAAAATTAGCAAGAAGAATACATAGATTATAATATAGTTAACACAATTAATAACGCAAATTAATGACATGTGGATTATATTGAAATATAATTAACGTAATTAATGGTGTTAATTAAAGACCGATTTTTTAAGGAAAAACAGGTTATATATATATGACGTCTTTTTTGTTTTTTAGAATTCTAAATGTTAAATAAAAAGTATGTTATATCGAACAATTAATGGTTTTATAAACTAATGGATACTAAGCAAAAATAAGCATCAAGATGACTATTGTGATTTTACACTTTAGTTTGGATATCGAATAAATAATTGTTCATAGAATGCTAATCATATATATATATATATAGATATTATAAAAATTATTTTTGCGAATGAAATAAAAAATAAATACCTAATCATTATGTTGAGTAAAAATCTGACAATCTATACAATTAATCATTAATATACAATTATATATTTAAAAAAAAATAAAAAATAATGCAATGAAATTTTTTATTAATAATTGTTATACCTAATAAAAAACAGGTTTTTTTTTTATTATCTTTTATTAATAATGCAATGAATTTTGTTTTTATTTTATTTTATTTCTACATTCTATCATTTAATTCATCTAATTCAACTATAACATATAATATTATGGGGTTTGCTAGGGGTTCTCCCCATGGTGTTCTCCCAATCTTACATAGAACATGATTTAAGAAAAAATAAAATTGTAATATCGTTTTTTTGCTAACAAATTAATTTTTAGGGGAAAATACTTTTTAGCCCCCTCAACTACCAGCCGTTTACGTTTTAGCCCCCTAAACTATCAAAAGTTGTAAAATAGCCCCCCCAACTACCAAACAGTTACGTTTTAGCCCCCTCCGTTAGTTTTTACCGTGAAATTGGATGGAAACATCAAAACTACGTCGTTTGAGATTGCAAGTTGCAAAATACCCTCAACTAATTGAGGGGCTAAAATGTAACAGTTGGTAGTTGAAAACCATTTAACAACTTTTTATTCCTCTTTGCTTTTCGTTTTTCCAGCCACCTTGCATGGCTCTCTCTCTCTTCTCATGCTTCTTTTCCACCTTTTCCATCCCTCCTCTCGTCTTCGTCATCCACGAGGACCTCAACCTCACTGACACCCATATCGCACGCATAGCCTCCTTTGCAGCTCCATCTTCTGCTGGATCGGATTTCCTTTTCACCTGATCAAAGATGAAATCCCATAGATTTTCTTCAAATGGTTTATTGGACACATATTTAATATATATTGGATTACAAAGGATCAGATTTGGTGGACTTGGCGACTCAGGCAATTCTGGACAGTAAGCATTTTGTGAAGGAGTGGCGTTTATTGATGAAGAGGATCGGTTCGAGATTCATTTGCCGATTGATGCCAAAGGCATGCGATGTAGAAGTGATCAATCGAAAAGAGAGCCACTGGTGAAATCATTGTAGTTCCTCTGCATACAATAGTCGAGAGTTAAAGCGGCGGTGGAGAGTGCTGAGGACACCTCGCATCACCAAGAATTTTTGATTGTGGAGATTTGAGGGAGGAATTGGATGATGGGGAATTGCTTTTAGCTTGAGTCGGGTGAAGAGTCATGGCGTGAGAGGGAGTGGGATAGGCTTGGAGAATCGGTTGAGGTACCAGGAGTGATAGTTGGACTGTGAGATGCGAATGTGCGCCCAAGATGATGATGGGAGAGGATGGTGGAGTGTGACATTTGCAGGTATGGCAGCACACTCAGCTGTGGCATCGAGGACACTCGACTGCCTCCGCTCTTTGTGTGCTCAGGATGCGCCTCGCTTGTGCCACCCAAAATTACTCTTCTTGTGCTTTCGGTATTCTCCAACACCCATGTACAATTTTTTTCTACCACAACATTTTTGTCAATAGAATATTTTTTCAATTGGGCTATCTTCTTTCATCCTTTTCCTTTCCTTTCTATCTACTCGACCTCAAATTATGTGTTAATTTTTCCAGAATAATATGTTATATATATATATATATGTATATACTTGCTATAGGGTGGGATATTGGGAGTCTTTGCTTAGGGCGACCAAACTATAGTAATGGTATACATAGATTTTCTCCATCTTCGCAAAGTTCATGGAGAAATACTCTGCATCGAAAAGGGCCAAACTCCCAACTCGGATAGAATTGATCTTACCACAACCCAAAACTGTAGCTTATGAGTCGGTAGATATTGCAGACAGTCTGGATGATCTTTTGGCGGTGAAGCATGAGAAGAGAGAGCCATGCAAGGTGGAAAAGGTGGAAAAGAAGCATGAGAAGAGAGAGCCATGCAAGGTCGAAAAGCAAAAGGGAATAAAAAGTTGTTAAATGGCCCCCTCAACTACCAAACTGTTACATTTTAGCCCCCTCAATTAGTTGAGGGTATTTTGGTAACTTGCAATCTCAAAACGACGTAGTTTTGATGTTTCCATCCAATTTCACGGTAAAAACTAACGGAGGGGGCTAAAACGTAACTATTTGGTAGTTGGGGGGGCCATTTTACAACTTTTGATAGTTTAGGGGTCTAAAACGTAAACGGCTGGTAGTTGAGGGGGCTAAAAAGTATTTTCCCCTAATTTTTATTAGTTAATAGTTAGGTCCTAATGCTTTAAAACTTGTTTTTGGATTCAAAACTAAAACCTAAGGGTGGAAGGTTAACCCTTTAGGGATGATATCACTAACAATGAATTTGATCATCCAAAATTTGATGCTAATGCCTTAATTTTGATGCTAATGCCTCACAAATTTGGTGTTAATGCCTCAAATTTGGTGCTAATGCCTAAAAAAACCAGTAGTGAAGGCCACTACAATTTTATTTTTTCTTAAATCATGTTTTATGTAAGACTGGGAGAACGCCCTGAGAACCTACGGGGAAAACCCCTAGCATTTTCCTAATATTATGTTATATACATATTAAAGTGATTAAACATAATAATACATAATAATTTGATTTGTATTATTTGTTTTCTTATTTGATTTTGACATTAATAATAATTAATTTATTGCATATTTATATATGAAAAACTCTTTAAATATAATTAAATGTCATTAATTACGCTAATTTAATGACTAATTTTTTAAGTAAAAACCGATTCACTCTTAAAAAACGGGTTTATAAATTATGCCTAAAAAAACGGGTTTAGCATTAGAATAAAAAAGGTTCACGCTACATGTCACAATATTAAAGCACTTTTGAGAGTGATTCGGCTTTTATATATATATATATATATATATATGATATGATTAGTTACAAATAATTGACACCATGGGCCTATAGTGAAATTAACAGCCAATTTACATGCATGTATAAGAAGACACAAAGTTGGAGTCTTTGCATCAAGATAAGATATATTTTTCGCTGTCTAACGTCTTTACATTTGAGATAAGCTTCACAAACCAAAGTGGACGGACCATAATAACAAATGTGACTTGTTTTTCTTTGTACTTATTATCAATCAGTCAAGGGTGTGTGTTCAAAATGTCCGTACTCCTTTGTCTCAACTATTGACACCTAATTTGTTTTTGTGAAATTTATGTAAGGATTGACTTCATGTCATGCTTTATTGTTTAATTTTTCTTTTATAATGCTTTATTGATTATTAGTTGCAAATAATTGAATTTATGGAGCCCATATTGAACTTCACAGGACGGACCAACATAACAAATGTGTCACATCCCCTAAAAAACAATTTAAGGCTATATATATTATTAAATTTAAATCTTAAAATTATTTTAGAAGATTATGTGAACCTAATGGGTTGATATCACTATTGATTGATTGATGGAACCCTAACACTGAACAAGGCTTTCATTGATTCATCGATGAAGGTAATGAACAATCGATTAGAAGTTACAAAGAATAAAAATAAAGACCATTGAACCACCCTCTCATCCATGAGCGTTCATAAAACCACCATCTCGTCCATATAATCTTCATTTTGGATATCTCTAACCTCTAAAAAATCTTAAGTGAGAGAGAGAAAAGAAATGAGAAGAGAGAGAGAGTTCATACTTGGAAGAGTCAATCCTCAAGCCTTGAAAGCTTCTAATTTGAGCTAATCAATTTAATATAAACCTTCATACTCTGTTTAATCTATATCTAAGTTATGTTTAACTATTTTCATAACTATGTCGGTCTATGTGTAACCTCAAAGGTAGATCAATAGGATTCTTTTTGCCATGAGCATGTATTACTCAAACTAAATTATGTTCGCATGATTAGAATTATTATGCATCAACAATCTTGTTCGCATTACTTAATAATAATAATAATAATAATTGTTTATTGAGTAGGAATCAGTGTGACATGCTTTTCAAGCACAAGCACTAAGCGGCACTAAAAGAAAACAATAAATAGGGAAAAATAATTAGAATTCAACGAGATACATGTCTATGGAGAGGTACTCGAGTAATTATTTGATTCAAAACATGACAAAGGTACTTTGAATTATTAAGTGCCCATCACACACATAAATGTGTATATCAGCAACTGAGCATTACAGCCACCTGAGAGGCCTTGCAAACTTCAACAAACTTCCTTCAAAGTAAACTTGGAGAACAATGCTTGAACCCCAGCTGCCAACAAATCCCAATAATGACACCATATGAGTAAAATCTATACAAGATAGCATAATACAAACAAAACCACACCAGCTGAGTTCTGCTGGTGTTGCCAAGTAGAGATGCATAGCAGGGTTGCTATGTAAAGTTACATTTGCCATTGGAGTCATACCTTAAGAAAATGCCAGCACCAAATCATGTGGATCCATTTTTCATTTTGATTTATATTGAAACTAAAACAGCAAGAGTTTATAATGACAAACCTAAATTCCTGATTGCGGAATGCTTGTCTTCCTGATTGTGGAATGCTCATCTTCCTTGAAAAACGCTATGCAGACTCCAAACAATTGTTTATCACAATTTATGCGGAATTAAACTATGAAACAATAAACAATTTAATCAACAAAATATCAAAAGCAATAAAGAAGCAGAACACAGATATTTTGGTTACGAAGAGAAACCAATTAGAGCACTTCTCTAATTGTAAAACCTCTCCGGTAGCCAAACCGAAATCACTATCGGAAAATTATCGAGAGATTACGAGACACTAGAACACTTACAACCTTTGCAAGACCTCGGCTCTGTAAGATCGACAAGCCTCACTCGCCTCCTTGCTCACAATCTTCTTCAACGTGATTCTCCTTTATCGGACCCTTCCGACAAGCTTCTCAATAACGCCACCAATTAACAAAACCAAAACACTCCAAGAGAGAAAATAAACGCTCAATATCAAAGACTCTCTTGGCACCGACGGCAAATTCTAGATTTAGAATTGTGTAACCTAAAGCAGATCAGAGAGATCTATTTATAACACCTAAAGACTCTTAGTCTAATTGGAACTCTATTACAATGTAATTTAGACCTAGAAACAACGGGCCGTCCGACGGTAAGTGGGCTTGTCCGGATAGGCAAATAAGAAGATTGTGAGCAAGAGACGAGTGAGGCTTGTCGATCTTATAGAGCCGAGGTCTTGCAAAAGGGTTGTAAGTGTTCCTAGTGTCCGTAATCTTGGATAATTTTCGATAGTGATTTCGGTTTACGTGAGAGGTTTTACAATTAGAGAAGTGCTCTAATTGGTTTTCTTCGTAACCAAAATATCTGGTTCGCTTTTTTATTGCTTTTGATATTTTGTTGATTAAATTGTTTATTGCTTCATAGTTTAATTCCGCATAAATTGTGATAAACAATTGTTTGGAGTCCGTATAGGGTTTTTCAATTGGTATCAAAGCGGTTCACTCGTAGAGGATTAATTTCTTGAGTGTGATCCGGACTTCGCCTAATATGTCTCACACAGTTGCACCTAACTCACTTCCTGCTTTGACGGATCCAATTATACGCTTTGGAAAATTCAGATGAAAGCATATCTCAAATCCATTGACGCTTGGCATATTGTTGAACTGGATGGATTAATCCTAATAAGGCAATTGCTGAATTTTCAAAGGATGAAAAGATTGCTTCTTCCTAATGACAAAGCGTTACATGCCATCTATACATCTTTGTGCCATGAAGAATTTGGAAGAATTTCTCGATGTAATAGCTAAAGAAGCATGGGAAACTTTGGAAATTACCCATGAAGGATCTAAAATTGTGAAAGCCTATAAAATTCAGATGTTAGTATCAAAATTTGAAGAGATTAGGATGGAAGAGGAAGAGACTTTTGATGAGTTTTATTCTAAGCTTAGCACCATTAGAAACTCTACCATTAATCTTGGAAAGAAAATGACTGATGCTAAGATGGTCAAAGAAAATCTTGAGATCACTACCTTCTAGATTTATACCTCGTTGCTGCGATAACACAAAGCCAAGATCTAGAAACCATGAGAGTAGAGGAACTTGTAGGTTCACTTACTTTTGAGCTTTTGCTACCTAAGCCCAAATTCAAAAATCTAGCTCTTAAGATCAAGACTACTAAAGGTAGACCTGTAGATTTTTTGATGAGGAGTTTGGAGATGATGAAGAGTTGGCTATGATGGCTAGGAAGTTTAAGAAATTTCTCAAACAATGGAAATTCTAGAAGTAGGAGTCAAAAATTCTATGAATCCTAGTCGTGAGGTTAAGTGTTATGAGTGTGGTGGTGTTGGTCACATATACGTGATTGTGGAAATTTGATCAAGTCAAAAGGTAGGGCTTTTAATGTGACTCAAAGTGATGAATCGACCAAGAAGAAAAAGATGAAAATGTTGCAAATTATGTTGCTTTTGGGGTTTCTTATGATAGTCGGATGATGTTAGTGAGTCCAAATCTCTTGATGGTGATTATGGTATTTGTGATAATGAATCGAAAGAGGAGGGTGATCTGCAAGAAGCTTATAACCATCTATATTCGAATACAGAAAGTGAAGAAGTTGAATAAGGAACACTTGCAGAAACTTAAAGAAGTTAATCTTGAAAAGGATAAACTGCCTAGTACCTTTAATGAGTCACATGCTATTCTTGACACTTTGAAATCTGAAAATCATGCTTTAATTGCCAAAGTGAAATCCTTAGAGAATGATCTTAATGATTCAAGAAATCATTTGAAAAGTTCTCTAATGAAAAGCTTAATCACATGTTGCATAATCGTAAACATTCATTTGATAGAACTGGATTGGGCTTTGATAAACTGTTGTTTCTTCTACTAATGTTGTTTCTCCTTCAAAGTTGATTTTTGTGAAAGTAAAGAAGAAAACTTGGCTAAGAAGAAGGAAATGCTTCCTCCAGTTTCAAGAGGTAAGAAAGGTAAGGAAATTCTAATGATTCCTATGTGTCTCGTTCTACACCGAGACGGTTCTCATATGCCAAGGAACCAACCTACTCAAAGGTTCATTCCTACATGTCATCATTGTGGTAAGATTGGGCATATTCACCAACTGTTTTCAATTGAATAATCATGAGTCAAAAAGAGACTATCTTCGTTTAGAAATAGTCATGATGAATTATTTAACATGGTGAAGGGTGTTATCACCCAGTTAAATGACTTGGCTAAGAGTCACACTTCTTCCCCAAAACGAAGAAAATTTGGGTTAAGAAGGAAAATACCACTCACCCTTGAGGGGAGTGGTGGTGATCTCACCTTGATTAGGTGAGTCACCCACATGCCTAGGATTGGTTGTCTTGTTTTATTTTGAATATCCTAGAGCATGTTTTGTTTTTTTGTTTTGTTTTGTTTGTTTTGTTTGTCTTTATTTTATTTTTTGTGTGTGCATTTTATTTTTGAAAAATTTCAAAAGACAAAAATATTCTAATTTGGTTATTTTTATTTCTTCCTTCTTTGTCTGATGCACCTTGAGTGTCCATTATGTGCTCATGTTTCTTCCATGGATTTAATTCCTTGTGTTTTAAAAAGTTTTCAATATGCATGAGTTGTCATATTATTTCAATGGACATTTTTTCTGTGGTTACCTAAAGCTTAAGCTTAAATTATCGCTTTTGTTCATGCTTTAAACTTTTGTGCACACTTAAGCTTAAATTGATTTTTTTAATATGAGTTGTGTGAGGTAACTATATGAGGGTTTTGACTAGTTGTATCTATCAAATTGACCATACGCTAGTTGAACCTAGGGCTTATAAATTCTGCATTTCTCAAAGCATTAAATGTTTCAAGACACCTTCTCATGAAGAAAAATTGTGAAATAAAATATTCAAAGAATACATTCCAAAGGAATTAAATTCACAGTGTCAAGCTTGCCTTGTTTCAAAAGAGGAATGCATTGGATGAGAGTGGCTAGGCCCTAGTATGATAAGGTTTGACTTTTGATTTGATTTGCTTGTTAAAACCTTTATCATAGTGAAATCTCTTACTCAACTTATAAATTTGTTTTGTATTCAATGGTTGGCTTACACACACAACACAAGCATGGGTTGAATGGAATTCTTGGCTTTGCTTGGGTTAAACAGAGAGTGTTATTGTTTTGCTATACATCTCATGTACATTTTAAATTTTTTGATATTTTGGAATATTCATTGCTTGACTACATGAGTTATTGATGTATGCATCTTGTGTGTTTTCTTGACTTTTGAGGGAGAGAAATTTTTTTCTTGTTGATTGTTGAGTCTTATTTTGAAGGGGAGTTTCTGTTCTTCATGATCTTGTGTTCTAACATGAAATTCTTCATTGGTTGATCATGAATTTTATTTATATATATATATTTTGTGTTTTGTTTCCTTTCCACACATGCCTTGATGTTTTTTGTTGAGTGTTTCAGGAAATTGGAAATATTTTGTCAATTTGTGACAAAAAGGGGGAGTTTGTTGGGGGAGATGATTTTGTTCCCGAAATTGCCAAAGGGGGAGTTTGTTAGTTTCTTAAGAACTCGAAGAATGCGATGTTGCGTCCGGACGGTGAATTCTCGCTATTCCCGTGTTTTTATTTGCCCGTCGGACAAGCCCACTTACCGTCGTTGTTCTAGGTCTAAATTACATTGTAATAGAGTTCAATTAGACTAGAGTCTTTAGGTGTTATAAATAGATCTCTACAGATCTGTTTAAGTTCTACATCTAGAATTTGTCGTTGTGTATAAGAGAGCCTTTGATATTGAGTTTAAGTTCTCTTTCTTGGGTGTTTAGTTTAATGTTCATCATTGTTAAATACATTGAAGTGAAGTCAAGCGGAGTTCGGTGAAGGAAATCACAAGAAGGATTGAAATTGTCTGGAAAGACTCTATGCGGTAGAAGACAAGTGGGTCACTTGTCTTATACAAGATAGTGTCATAGCAAAGGTTTTGTGAGTATGAACATCTTGTAATCCTTTTCTTTTTCTTGATTTAGTTGATTTCTGGGTTTGGCTGCCCGGAGGTTTTACAATTAGAAGTGCTCTAATTGGTTTCCTCTTCAGTAACAAAATATCGTATACCTTCTTTATTGCTTTTGATATTTTGTTGATTAAATTGTTTATTGCTTCATAGTTTAATTCCGCATAAATTGTGATAAACAATTGTTTGGAATGCAAGCGTTTTTCAATTGGTATCGAGCAATTTGACTAGAAATGAACTTGTCGATTAAAAGAAAAAAACATACAAACTTCTGTAAAATTTCTCTGATAATCTATGAAGAAGATCAAGATTTCTAATAGAACTCAAATACAATGTATTTTAGACTTAGATGTCAAAACAATGTATTTCACGCTACAAAAACAGGGAACATGTTAATGGGGTCCGGGGCCGGTAACATTTAACCGTCAAGGCGGTGCTAGAAATGCACTTTCTCCTTTCTTTTGCTGGCGTCGGCGTCGGGCGAATCGAGCGAAGACTCAAGAGATTTAGCGGAGCACTCGGGTTTTAGTATCGAGTTCTTAATGCATCACGTCCGACGTCTGAATCCCGTCCAATGGTTGTACTAGCTCTTTTCTTTCCATTTTGCTCACGAATATTAGCCAATACTTCAAACTAACATTCCTGATTGAAACTAAAACAGCAAGAGTTAACCAGGTGTTGCGCCTTGAAATTGAAACTAGTGCCTCAGTTCCTGATTGCGGAATGCTCATCTTCGACGATGTTCTTTTCGGAGATACAGTTGAGGGAAGATCCTAAAACCAATGTCATCAACATGTTTATAATACCATATCCTCCACCTTTTCCAAAACAAAATAGGCCCAAATATAATTCCGAAGCCAAAAACAAATCCTAGTTCAGCACTTATGTAATTCCACTCAATCACAACCCTAGATTTCGAATAAGATTCTTCATATGTTGGAGGTGACAACCGTGGCTCCTCATGTGAGCACTGTGATTTCAAAGGGAAACCACATAATTTTTCGTTTCCTTTGAAGGAAGTTGCCAAAAATGTACTAAATTTCTTGATGAATGGAATCTGTCCCACCAAGGTTGAACGAAAGGTTAAGGACCGAAAGGAAAATAAGACCATTGGCAAGTTGCATAGGAATCTCTAGTGAGCTTGTTGCTTGATAAGTCTAGTGACTCAATTTTCCAAGAGATGTTGGGATTTTGCCAGTGAAAGCATTATGCGACAAGTTGAGATTATATAACAATGTGAATTCTCCAATCTCTTCAGGTATAGGACCTTCAAAATTGTTGCAAGAAAAATCAATGGTAGTGAAGATATTTAGAATCTTCACAAGTTCCACCTCTAAACCTTTGTTGATATCAGTTACTGTATCTTGATGATAAAAACTACGAATATTAACTTGGATGTGATTGAGCTTAGAGGTTGCCTCATGTGCATTATCCATCACACCCATCCAAGTAGAAAGGAGTATTATTGGAAGGTTACCAGTAAAATTGTTTGAAGCTACATCTAGGATTTGAAGCATCGGCCAAGTATCACCAAGCTCTGGATGAACAATGAACCCGAAAAATTTGTTAGATCGCAAAACAAGAACCTTCAAACTGATTGTTCTGTTCAAGTAAAATGGGAAGGTATCCTTAATATGGTTGCTCCCAACATCCAAGACATCCAAAGAATGGCAATTCGCCAAAGATTTTGGTAACTCTCCGTCTAGATGGTTTTCATTGATAGCTAAAGTTTGTAAATTACAAGACTCAAAGAATGTATCAGAAATTGTACGACTGAGATTGTTTCTTCTTAAACTCAACACCTGAATACTCTCACTTATATTAATCAAGCATTGGGGAATTGTGCTACTCAAGTAATTATCAGACATATTGAGAAATCGAAGATATGTAGCATTGCATATTGATCCAGGGATGCTACCATATAATTTATTACTTGAAATAGAAAAGAATTGTGTGGAATCAATGGACTGGCCAATGCTAGCTGGTATGATAGAATGGAAATTATTCATCGAGAAATCCAAGTAGCTCACAAGTGGGAGAACTGGGAGTTGACCATTTAACTGGTTGGAGAGAAAGTCTAGATATCTTGCAACAGGAAGAGAAAGATTAAGGATAGGCCCCTCAAGAGTCACCAAGTAGTTATAAGAGAGATTTAGAAATCTAAGTTGAGGAAGTTTCCACATCCAGTTGGGCATCTCTCCATAAATCTGGTTTTTTGAAAGGTCTAAAGACACTACAAAAAAAAAAAGGCAATTTTTGACGTTTTAAAGCCTTCGTCAAAAAAGCCACGTCAAAATTTTTTGACGTGGCAAAAATTAAAACATCAAAAAAATTTTGACGTGGCACTGTTTAAAACGTCAAAAAAGTTTTTTCCGTTTTTTCCAAAAAAAAAAATAATAACAATAAATTAATTTAAAAACTTTTTTGGCGTTTTGAGCGATTGCACGTCAGAATTTTCTGACGTGGCACTGCTTCAAAACGTCAAAAAGTTTTTTCTCCTTTCTTTCTCTAGCAAAAATCAAAAAAAAAAAAATCCAAATTTATTCTTTAATGTTGTCTTGTTATTTATATATATGTACATGCATGCATATATATATGGTTGGGTTTATATATATATATATTAATTAATTAATTAGATTTTTATTTAAAAAGTATATAATTTAAAAATTATTGATTAATAAAATTTTTAAACATGTATATATACACCTAATTAAATTTTAAAGGACTTGATCAAAAAATTAAACAAAATTTTTAACCAAATATCTAGAAGAGAAAAAAAAAAAAAAAAAAACTTTTTTGACGTTGTGAATAGTGAAATGTCAGAAAATTTGACATTTCACTGCTCATTAACGTAGATTTTCTGACGTGGCAAAGAGTGCCACGTCGGGAAAAGTTTTTATTTTTTTTTGCAAAAATTTAAAAAATTCAAATTTATTCTTTGAAGTTTTCTTCCTATATATATATATATATATATATATATATGTACATACATGCACTATGGTCTTTTTTTTATTTTTAATTTCATGTTTTCTACCAAGTATTCAATGTATCTAAGCAAAAAATTAAAAAAAAAAATCCAAATTTATTATTTAATGTTGTCTTGTTATTTATATATTTGTACATGCATGCATATATATATATGGTTGGGTTTATATATATATATATATATATATATATATATAAATTAATTAATTAGATTTTTTTAAAAATATAATTTTAAAATTATTGATTAATAAAATTTTTAAACATGTATATATACACCTAATTAAATTGTAAAGCACTTGACCAAAAACTTAAAAATAATTTTTAACTAAATATCTACAAGATAAAAAAAAAAAATCTCTGCAAGAGAAGAGAAGAAAGAAAACTTATTATAAGCCGTACAACCCTTAACACACCAAAAAGGAAAAAGGAAAGAAAAATAAAAACTTTTTTATTTTAAAAAATATATAATTTTATTGAAAAAAGTTAACATTCTAGATCTTTAATTTGATTAGTATATTTGCACTATCATTTCTAATTTTATTTCTTTTTAAATTTAAAAATATCCTATAAATTTTATTCCTTCATTTGCTTAAAAAAAATAATAAGTATAAAAAATACAACGCGGTTGGGTTAATTATTTTCTATAAATGTATATAGACCTATTTTTAGGAACTTTCCATTAATAGCCTAACCCAAAAACCCTAAAACTACCAAACAATGAAATGTTGGAATTTTTTATTTTTTTTTTAAAAAAATTGGACAATTCTGACGTGGCACTATTTGCCACATCATAAATTTTTGACGTTCCAAACATGAAACGTCAAAAATTTCTAACGTGGCAAACAGTGCCACGTCAGAATTGTCCAAATTTTTTTTCTTTCATATTAATAATATGAGAAAAAAATCATTAAAATTAATTACAATTTTAATTAAGGTTTACTTATCATTTTATGTCGGGAAACACCTCCAACGTAGGGCCACTTCGACCCACCCCAGCTGAGCAAACCCTGGTCCCGTTCGCCGCAACCTCGAAAGTCTGACTCGCATGCTTAAACCCTGTGACCATATATCTACTATATATGGTAACCCTACCTATCTAGGGTTACCAAATATGGTAAATTATTTATTTATTTATTTATTTCTTTTTGTTTTCTTTTTGTTTCCTTATTTATTTATTTATTCATTTAAAAATTACTTTTAAAAATTCATTTACATATTCTATCATTGAAATCTATAAATTTTATTCCTTCGTTTGCTTAAAAAAACTAATATCAAATATTGGGTTTTTTTTTTTGTCCAAATGAGCCTACTATAAATTATGAATTGGGTTTTTTTTTTTTATGGGTGTAACTTATTATTACTATATAGATAAGTTATTATTATTATTATTAATTTTGCTCGAGCTCCAACCGAGCTTAAGGACGAGCCAAAAAATGATGAATTGGAGCTTATTTCTTGCAAATTTGATTATTGCCTTTTGTTATACCAATTATTTTTTTCTTATCCAACTTCAATTTTGTCTAATTTGATTCTATTATCAATTTTAACTTTCTTTAACCATACAAAAAATTTAACATTCTAGCTCTTTGAGAAGAGAAGGAAAAAAAAAAATTAAAAAAATTAAAAAAATTAAAGTTGACGGACACGAAAATTCTGCGTGTCACCTGCTCAACACGTGGCAAACAGTCACGTCAAAAGTTTTTTTTTGCAAAAATTAACAAAAAATTCAAATTTATTCTTTGAAATTTTCTTCCTATATATATATGTACATACATGCACTATGGTCTTTTTTTTAATTTCATGTTTTCTACCAAGTATTCAATGTATTCAATATATTACTCAATTGCTTAAAAATTTGAGATCACTCATGTTTATAATATGATAAAATAGTAATAAAAGATATATTATTAATTGAATACTTCATTTTATTGGTCCAAATGAGCCTACTATAAATTATGAATTGGGTTTTTTTTTTTTGGAGTAACTTATTATTACTATATAGATAAGTTATTGTTACTATTATTTGATTATTGCTTTTGTTCTACCAATTATTTTTTCTTATCCAACTTCAATTTTGTCTAATTTGATTCTATTATCAATTTTAACTTTCTTTAACCATTCAAAAATTAAATATTTTTCAAAAGAAAAAAAAAAGAGACAGAAACTTGGGGTGGCTACGGCCACCCTAGGTTTTTTTGAAAAATTTTAATTTTTTTGTTTAAAATAAAAATTTAATTTGCCACGTGTTAACTTCTAATTGGTCCACGCGTTAATCCGTTAAGTCAACTAACGGTCAACTGATTTGATGGACTAACTTTCACTTTTCAAACCACAAGAACCAATTTGGTAACTCAATTGCTTAAAAATTTGAGATCACTCATGTTTATAATATGATAAAATAGTAATAAAAGATATATTATTAATTGGGTTTTTTCTAAAAGGAGGATACTTCATTTTATTGGTCCAAATGAGCCTACTATAAATTATGAATTGGGTTTTTTTTTTTTGGAGTAACTTATTATTACTATATAGATAAGCTATTGTTACTATTATTGTTACTATTATTTGATTATTGCTTTTGTTCTACCAATTATTTTTTTCTTATCCAACTTCAATTTTGTCTAATTTGATTCTATTATCAATTTTAACTTTCTTTAACCATTCAAAAAATTTAACATTCTAGCTCTTTGAGAAGAGAAGGAACAAAATAAAATTTAAAAAATTTAAAAAATTTAAAAAAAACTAAAAAGAATTAAAAACTTTTCGACGTGTTGAATAGTGACACGTCAGAAAATTCTGACTCACCGCTCAACACCTCAAAAAGTTTTTGGGTTTTTCCGCTTTTCATCTCTCATCCCGCTCTTTTCTCTTTATTCAATTTTTCCAAATTCTTATTTATTCCCCACTCCCACTCACACTCCCACACTTAACTGATCCTACCATCACTACTTTCCTCATCATCTTTCCCACGTAAGTGTAAATCTCCTCTTATTCTTCTTCTTTTTTTTTCCTCCTTTTTCTTCCTTTTTCTTCTTCTTCTTCTTCTTCTCTCTCCTCTCATATCTGCACACGCCCAGCTCCTTTTTTTTTTTTTTTTCTGTTTTTTTTTCTTCCTCCTTTTCTTCTTCTTCTTCTCTCTCCCTCCTATCTGCCCAGCTTTTTTTCCTCCTTTTCTTCTTCTCTCTCTCCTCTCCTGCACGTATATACACCCAGCTCCATCTTTTTTTTTTTTTTCTTCTTCTCTCTCTCCCTCCTATCTGCCCAGCTTTTTTTCCTCATTTTCTTCTTCTCTCTCTCCTCTCCTATCTGTATGCCCAGCTCCATCCTTTTTTTTTTCCTCCTTTTCTTCTTCTTCTCTCTCTCCCTCCTATCTACACCCCCAGCTCCATCTTTTCTTTTCTTTTTCTTTTTTGTTTTTTTTTCTTTTTCTTCCTCCTTCTTCTTCTTCTCTCTCCCCCTCCTATCTACACGCCCAGCAGCTATATAGCTCCCCTTTTTTTTTTCCTCCTTTTCTTCTTCTCTCTCCCATCATATATGCACGCCCAGCTCCTCTTATTTATTTATTTTTTCCTACCTCATGTTTCTTCTAGCTTCTTCTCTCTTCCTCTCTTATCTGCACACACACACAGCTAGCTCCATCTTCTTCTTCTTTTTTTTTTTTCCTCCTGTTTCTCTATCTTCTTCTCTCGATCCCCTCTCTGATCTCCTCTAATTCTTTATTTCTTCTTTATCCAGGAAAAAAGGAGAAAATGGACAAAAAAGAAAAAAAGAAAAAAGAAAAAGAAAATGACTAACTAGAACCTGCTAGGAAAAAAAAAAACTTTTCTGACGTGGCACTGTTCACCACGTAAGAAAAGTTTTGACGTTTGAAAAATTCAAACGTCAAAAAAATTTTTGAAAAAATTAAAAAAACTTTTGACGGCGTAATCGTTTCACCACGTCGGAAAAGTTTTGACGCTTGAAAATTCAAGCGTCAAAAAATTTTGAAAAAATTTTAAAAACTTTTCTGACGTGGCACTGTTCACCACGTCAGAAAAGTTTTTGACGTTTGAAAAATTCAAACGTCAAAAAAATTTTTGAAAAAAAAATTTTAAAAAAACTTTTCTGACGTGGCACTGTTCACCACGTCAGAAAAGTTTTTGACATTTGAAAAATTTAAACGTCAAAAAAATTTTTGAAAAAAAAAATTAAAAAAAACTTTTCTGACGTTGCACTGTTTACCACGTCAGAAAAGTTTTTTGACGTTTCAAACAGTGACACGTCAAAAAATTCTGACAAGCGGTTTTTTAAGGTTTCAAAAACGTCAAAAATGACGCGTCAGAAACGTTTTTGACGTTTCAATACGCCCAAAACGTCAAAAAAGTTTCGTCAAAAACTATATGTTTTTTTGTAGTGAGAGTATAAACTGGATTTGTTTCTGAGGAAATCAAGGATTTTTTTCAACTTGCTTGAAGCCAAGCCTAACCAAGTAATTTGGGGAAGGAGGGATGATGAAAGGTTAAAACCACTATATTCAATCAACAAATTGGAGCCGTCAAAGTTGTTTGAAGAAAGTGGAAGTATTTCAAGACCTCGAAGTTCAAAGATAGACATGGGTATTGGACCTTCCAAGTTGTTATTGCTCAAATCCATGTAAGAAGAAATGTTAGAAAATTCTTTGAGCTGACCAGAAAATTGGTTATTGGAAAGTTGTAATACTTGCAATGATGGAAGGGAAAAGAGTGAAATTGGAATATCCCCGTTCAGTGAATTGTCACTTAAATCAAGAATCTCTAGATTCAAAAATTCTGCCCATTGAGTGGAAGTAATCTGACCAGTTGGATTATTGGAAGAAAAGTATAGGTGGGTCAGATTCTTGGCCATGCTAAATACTGGAATTGATCCACTAAACATGTTCAATGACATGTCTAAATAGACCAATTGTGTGAGCTAGCCATTGAATCTGGAATTGATCCGCTGAAATTGCAATTCAAAAGATCTATTGTTGACAACATTTTAAGGTTGCCAATAGAATGTGGCAAAGAAACTTGCATGTCATTGTATGATAAGTCAAGCGTTCTTAGCGTTGGAACCTGAAAGATCTTTTTTAGAAATTTTCTACTCAACCCAGAATTGGAGACTTCCAAAGATGCCAAGTGTTTGAAATCTACAAAAAATTTTGGAATTGAAGCAGAAAAGTCATTACCATTCAAACGAATAATTGATACGGACTTAAGATTTTGTAAAGAGGAATCAATAGGGCCTGGAAGATTGCAGTTTGACAAGCTCAACACTCTCAAATTTGGCAATGAAGATGATAAGACCTGACACCATTTGTTACCTTGTGCTGATATAGCTACATCATCAAGATAAAGTTCGGTAAGCTCTGAAAGGTTCCGAACAAGCATATTTAGATTTGGTTTCTCAAGATAAAGGCCATTGTTGATAGATAAATGAAGAGTAACCAACCTTGTCAAATACGAAACTGCAATAGGAATCTGCTCAGCAAAACCAACTTTGGATAGATTCAAATAACTCAAATTCTTAAGCTTGCCAAACTTTGATGGAATCTGAGAATTGCGGAAGCCGTTATATGCCAAACTCAAGGTCTGGAGATGTTGAAGACCGAAAAGGGTGTTTGAATTGTACGTCAAGTACACCTGAGATGGATTCATTGGTCAGGTCAAGACCAATAACATGTCCCTCATTACGGGTTATGCCTTCCCAAGAACAGCAATCAACACTTGGATTCCACTTAACAAGTTTTGTGGACATAGCAGGATCCAATGTAAGGTTGTTTTTCAATTGCAGCAACAAGGACTTCTGATTGCTACTACATTGGCCAGACAACCCAAAGACAGAGATAGTGAGAAAAAGTGAGTAAATGGCAATCAAGAAAAGCCAAGTTAAGACTGCAGGAAGTCTCATTAAAGGCTGTTACAAGAGACAACCTTACAATAATAAAGAATCGAAGAGGTTGTGATATATATTAATGTGGTTGCTGCCTAATTTCTTTTGAGTGTGATTAAATTTATAGATGGGGGTTGTGGCCCCGAGTATCTCATGTCTATGCTGAAAATATAATGGTTCCACTAACACGACTTTTTGACCTGTGACTTTGAGTCGTACGTGGCCGACCAAGAAGAAGAAGTAAGAGAAGATGATCACCTTATAGATCGAGCTCCATTATTTGATCTTATAAGCCTGAATTTCTTTCAAATTTCTTCCCTGTTTCGAGTGCCAATGCTCTCTTTGAGGACGACACTAGAAATATTGCACCCATCTTTACTGTATTGCGGAAATGGTAATTTTAGTTTCTGGCCGGTTTACTGAAATCAAGAAGTTGCCAATTAAGGAAAGTCTGTCTTTGATTGATAACTCCTGTGTGTTGCTTCAATATTATGGCTTTCAATCTGAGTACCATTGAAGTTTAGATGAATGAGTTCGTTCTGAAAACTTGTTGATTGGTTGGCCTTGAAGCAATGAATATCAGTGTTATTAATGAAGGCTTCATCATGGTAAAACAATACATCCATCCAATTACATGGATCTTCTTCTTCCTTTTTTTTTTTTTTTTTTTCTGAACAGTGAAACCAAAATGACAATAGTAAATCAATCATGATAAACTGGGAGGCATTGCTCATAGCTATGACTAGTGCCTCGGCTTCAGCATCTGATTTCTATATCTACGTCTTTGATGGTATTCTTTTGGGAAAACTTTACTTTAAATTCCTGAACTATCACAAGATTTTACATACTCCCGAACTTTAAAATATCTCAATTTAGATCCCTAAACTTTTAATTGCAGTTAATTTATCATCTTCCTTCAATTTTTGCTGTCAAAACCCTTAAAAAGGCAAAATAACCCTTTAATTTTCTTTTTATTAAAATTTAAAAAAAAAAATGTAAAAAAGGGTCACAAGGTGGCCCAACCTTGGATCATATATGGTTTTCTAGGAATCAACTTGTCCATCAAGCTCTTACTCCTTCCCCTTCAAGCTCCCTTATTCAAATTGCTTCTACAACGGCGGATCATTGTAAAGCTTGGACTGATTCCACTTTGTCCACCATTTGGTCTCCTCCTTTGCCAAGTACCACTAAGGCAAATTTTGATGCGGCTTTGTCAGATTTTGCAGTGGCTGCTACGGTCGTAAGTGATTCTAATGGTAACATCATTGGAGCTGCTACTAAGAAAATTCTTACTAAGGATGTTGCCTTAGGTGAAGCTCAAGTGGCCCTCTTGGCGGTTCATACTATTGCTTCTTGCAGTGTATACTCTCTCATCCTTGAAGGGGATGCTCTTAATGTTGTCCTTGCTATTCAACAACCTCAACTGTTTGAGGGTTGGAATTTTTCTAATGTTGTTTCGGATATTTCCTTGTATTTGCATTCTTTCTACAGCTGGAAGGCTGGGAAAGTGTCTAGAAGTGCTAATTTTAAAGCACATTGTTTGGCTAAATGGGCTGCTTCCCACCAAGTGTTTAGAAGCATTCTCATAGGATCGTCCATTTGGAACAGGAGTGGAAAAGATCCTCCATTGTAACCTTTTTCCCCCTTTCAATTAGAGAAAAAAAAAAAAAAAGGTGGCCCAACCGTGGGTCACCATGTGATTTCTTTTTTATAATATATTTTTAAAAAAAAATTAATTTGAAATTAAGGGTAAATTTGAAATTTTATAAAAAAGTCAATCGTATAAAGTCATTGTCTCACTTTTAAGGTTTAAAATATGACGGATGGGTTCAAATTGACTACAATTGAAAGTTCAGGGTCCAAATTGAGAGGTTTCAAAGTTCAGGATATGTCAAATCGCGTGGTAGTTTAAGGATTTAAAGTGAAGTTTTCCCTATTCGTTTCCAAGATACATTTGTGGGAAGATCCTGAAAAAAAATGTGGTCAACATGTTTGTAACACCATAGCCTCCACCTCTTCCAAAACATAAGAGGCTCAATGACAACTCCAAAATGCCAAAAACAAATCTCAATTCAGCACTTACGTGATTCCACTCAATCATACTCCTATGACTTTCTTCATATGCTAGAAGTGACAATCG
This sequence comes from Carpinus viminea, assembly GCA_013348765.1. Lineage (NCBI taxonomy): Eukaryota > Viridiplantae > Streptophyta > Magnoliopsida > Fagales > Betulaceae > Carpinus > Carpinus viminea. Next base: position 4,322,829 of record CP054668.1, on the reverse strand, counting down.
TGGTTCCTCATATGAGCATTGTGATTTCAACAATCTTTTGTTCCCTTCAAAAGAAATTTCTGAAAATATTGCAAATTGTTTAGTTGATGAAATTTGCCTCACCAATTGATTGAAGGAAAGGTTGAGAACTTATATGAAGATAACATCATCGGCAAGTTGCATAGGAATCTTATTAGAAAGTTAGTTGATTGACAGGTCTAGTGATTCAAGATTACTCAATTTCCCCAAAGATGGTGGAATTTGGCCTATGAAAGCATTATGTGACAAGTTGAGAATATATAGCACTTTGAGTTCTCCAATTTCTTCAGATATAAGACCATCCAAACCGTTGCAAGAAAAGTTAATAGTGGTGAAGATTGTTAATTCAATTACCCCATAGATATTTCTGGCGTGCAAGTGGTAGCCTTTATTGCCCACCATTTTTTTTGTCTGATTAAATGTAGAGATGGGCGGCTCATGGCCGCCCATGTTCAACGTCTCACAAACTGAAAGTAAGCTGAAAATATGGCTCCCTTTGTTGAAGTATGGGAAAAAGAGTGAATAATGTTGCCGGCCGGAAGCATTGACGAGGAAAACATGGTAGATATGTGCAATATTATCGTCAGAGTTGTCATTAACTATATACTCAACGCTACCAAAGAATCTTATTTCTTTCCATAAACATTAATGGCATCAACGCTCTCTACTAAAGCCATAGCCATTGACCAGAAAAACTTGGAACCAAGACTTACAAAATTCCTTCTCATCCAAGAAATAAAGAAGACAGAGAAACGAGAAGAACCAATCCTCTGCAACCAGATTGATGAAGTGAGACAAGAGGAGCCATTTGAGAATTACCTCAAGGTGTTGGGGGATGAAGAAGTCGACAGTAGAAACACATAGAAACACTATTGGGCAAGAAACTGCTTAGAGACAAAAATAGGGGAAATTTTTTATGGATATTAGATGTTTGATGAGCTAACATTTAAATTTTTTAAAAAAATTAAAAGAAAATAGGAAAGAAACAGGGGAAAAAGACATGAATTCCTTCTATATACAATGTTTGATGAGCCAACTGTGATCATTTCATTTGATAATTAGGTGTTTGGAATTCTTAAGAGGCTGCATTAGCTGCCGTCAGTAAGGTTATGTCTTTGCTTTCCTGACGAACAAGTTTTTCTTTTTCTTTTGAGGAGATTCATCTAAAACTGAATAGCCCCATATCCAATACGTTCTCAATCCAATGGTCTGATTCAAACTAAATAATGAGAACAAGATTAGTGGAGCCAGAAACCATTTTCCTTCATAAATATAGGATTCATCTTCATATGCTTTCCAAGCACAAGCAAAACTAAAATAAGGCTAAAAAAATAGCAAAAATAATTAGAATTCAAAGAGGTAAATGTCTATATATGAAGAGGTACACTGGTAATCATCTTGATTAACAGTATCACAAAAGTGCTGTGAGTTATTCAGCGTGTATATCAGCAACTGAGCATAATTGCAATTGGAGAGGCATTACAGACTTCAGCAAACTTCCTCCAAAGCAAGATCTTGGAGCAACATATCTCTGCAAGTGAGGTGTATATTGGAGTAAGTCAGTATCAACCAAAAGCTACTTTACACTACTTAACTGAATAATTGCAAAATGAAGCAAGAATTTCAACTCAAACACATTATAATATCATCCAAGACCACTTCCAATACCACCTAAGAGAAAACACTATTCAATTATTGATCATTTTAATACCTTTCAAACAAATAAAACAAATTAAGTATGGAGTTGGTCCTTTCAGTCAAAAGTCATTTTCACGTATGCCTCTCTGAATGTGCTCTTCTATAAAAAGTGTTTGGAAAAATTTCACACACTTGGGGAAGATTTCTTCATCGTTATAGAAGTTGATAAGTCTAATATCTAGCCCTACAGATTCTCTAGTCCTTTCACAGAGCCTTTCTCCTGCAGAAAAATGACTTCTGCAACAGGAGGTCTAAAACATATATACATAGGCAACGACGGAGGGAGGGGGGGACCGGGGTGGGCCATGGTCCCCCCCAGAATAAGGAAAAAAAAAATTAGGAGTAAAATATATATATATATATATATATATAATTTGATTCTAATTTTAGTCATATGGCCTCCTCCCAAAAAAAATTTGACCCTATTTTTAGATTTTATGGCCATATCCAATAAAAAATTTTGGTCCTATTCTTAATTTTTTGGGTTATACCTAGTAAGTTTTTATTTTTATTTTTAGCCCATACTTTCAAATGCTTACTTTTTTGGCTCTTAGGTAGTCTTTAGTTTAAAAAACAATAAAAATAAATTTTTTTTAATAAACAAATTCTAAAGAACTGAAAATTTTTGTTGGCCAGCCCCCTCCCATAAAATTTTCTGGCTCCGTCCCTGTACATAGGGTCTGCAGATTTATTATGTGAAAAAACATTTCTAACTTATACCATTCATTTGGCTTCAAAGCCACTGTAAATCTTCTTTAAGGTCAGATATATGAGTTGCACATTGAGATGACTTTTGAAACTAATCATAGCCCCTATGGAAAACAAATGGTCACCGGAACTAATTACTAATTAAACATACATAATGAATTGTGAATAGCCTCGAGACACACAGGGTTGAAAACAAATGGTCATAGGATGCCATTTGATTCAAGTCATCTTGGATTCCTATGGAAGCCCACATGCATTTCTGCAAATAAGATGCTTGGAAATGTCGGCATTCCTCATTTGGGTTGCTATGTAAAGTTACATTTTCCACTGGGGTCATGAAAACGCTGGCATCCAATTACATCCATTTTTTTATTTTGATTTATATTGAAACTAAAAAAGCAAGAGTTATCATGACAAACCTGGAGATGTTGCACCTCATAACTATAATTAGTGCCTTGGCTCTTGATTTCTGAAAGCTCGTCTTTGACAATGTTCTTTTCTAAGATATAGTTGAGGGAAGATCTTAAAAATAATGTCATCAACATGTTTATAATACCATATCCTCCACCTTCTCCAAAACATTAGGGCCCAATTACAATTCCAAAGCCAAAAACAAACCCTAGTTTAGCACTTATGTAATTCCACTCGATCACACGCCTTTGACTTTCTTCATATGTTGGAGGTGGCAATCGTGGCTCCTCATATGTGCATTTTGATTTCAAACGATATCCACATAATCTTCAGTTTCCTTCGAAGGAAGCTTTCGGAAATGTTGCAAATTGCTTGATCAATGGGATTTGTCCCACCAATTGGTTGAACGAAAGGTTGAGGACTGATAGGAAAATAAGACCATTGGCAAGTTGCACAGGAATCTTACCAGTAAGCTTGTTGTTTGACAGGTCTAAAGACTCAAGATTGCACAATTTCCCAAGAGATGTTGGGATTTGGCCCATGAAACCATTGTGCGACAGGTTAAGAATATATAACAACGTGATTTCTCCAATTTCTCCAGGTATAGAACCATCAAAGTTGTTGCAAGAGAAGTCAAGGGTAGTGTAGATAGTTAGGACCTTCACCAGCTCCACCTCTAAACCCTTGCTAGTAATTGTTATTGTATCTCGATAATGAAAACCCTAAACAAAAAATTGAAGGAAACTGAGCTCCGAATGTGCTTCATGTGCATGACCCTCCATTTCCATCCCATACAAAAGATGTATTATTGGAAGATTACCAATAAAATTATTTAAACCGACGTCTAGAATTTGAAGCAACGGCCAGGTGGCATTAAGCTCTAGATGAGCAATACGCCTATAAAATTTGTTAGATCGCAAAACAAGAACCTTCAAGAAAAATATGTTCTTCAAGTGAAATGGGAAGGTACCCTCGATGCGATTATTCCCAATGTCCAAGACCTCCAATAGTACGCATTTCGCTAGAGATTTTGGTAACCCTCCTTCTAGTGTTAGAAATGGGTTTGGACCTAACTCAACTCAAAAGCTAGCTTAAGAGTTGAAGTTTCCTCCCACCTTCATAAATGGCGCATCTCTTTAATACTTAAAGCAATTTGGGACTTCCAACACGCTCCCTCACTTGTGGCAGGAGGATATCCAAGCCAACACGTGTAACAAATGGGAGACAGTGGGCCACAACCAACTGGGCCTAGCTCTGATACCATGTTAGAAATGGGTTTGGGCCTAACTCAACCCAAGAACTAGCTTTTGAGTTGAGTTAGGCGCAAGACCCATTTCTAACAGGGTATAACATAGTGTCAGAGTCAAAGATCCTAGGATCAAACCTTGACACTATCAATTCACCCCCAATTTAAATTAAATATTCCACGTGTTGGGCCTCACTTATTAAAAGAGAGTTTGAGCCCACACGTGAGGGGAAGTGTTAAACTAATGATTAAATGATTAAATTTACCTATTCCTATCAGCTTAAGCTTTTGGGATAAGGGTAATTTAACCGCCCGCTAACCGCTATAACCGCTAACCGTTTAACCACTTAACCGCTAATCGTCTTAACCGCTAACTGCTAACCGCTATAATCGCCTAGCGGTTAGTGGTTAGCTGTTATTGGGTTTAATAACGATAACCACTAACCGCTTTTTATATAATATATTTGGATAATTATAATTATAATAATATTTATACATATAACTTAATCAATTGATTATTAATGATTAAATCACATTTTTGTTTTCAATAATTAAATCACAAATCGAGTATTAATATATTATATTATCACTATAATTTATATGATTATATCACATGATCAATTGATCATTAAATCATTTGATTATATAATAACAAATTTTATATATATATATATGACTCATAAGTCATAAGTCTACAAGTTAATCATATGATTCATATTATTCATGTATAATTATAGTATGATATTTACAATTAATTAAACAATGTGTTACCTATAGCCACAATTGAATCAAAGCATTATTAGATACTTTATACTTAGAAAACATATATCACATTATCTTAGATTCTTAGATTTAAAATAATTTTATTATATTAATATGAATTGTGATTTATGAGATAATATGATCATATAATTTAAGTATGAGTGTATGACCATTAGATTATTATGAATTTAGGACTTAGGAGTTTGAGCATTATCATTAGATAATAAGTTCAATTAAAAAAAAAAACTATAAGTAAATATGATAATAATTTAAATCATTAATCATATGATCTAATTTAATGAGATCATATGATTATATAATATCAAAGACATAAGTTTGTAATGGAATAAAATATTTTGAAACTTATATATTTATATCTTCTAGCATTTATTTATTTAATTTTTCCATATATATATAGTCTATTTTATATTAATAATAATAAGAATGAATTTCACATCAAAACGACGTCAATTTTGGAGAGAAAAACGCATTAAGGGTTAAGGTAGGATTTTCATCTTATTCTCTTCTCCTTCTTCCTCTCTACAAACTCTACCTCTGGACCATCTCTCTTGTCGCTCTTTTCTCTCGACTCTCTCTATCTCAGTTTTAATATTTTATTTGTATTATTTAATGTTTTATTTGAACATTTGTTATTATTTTTTTTTCTATATGTTGTGTTGAACTTTTTTATATGTTTTATTGAATTTTTTATATGTTGTGTTGAACTTTGTTTTTATATTTTGTATTTTTTTTTTTTTTAAGTTAACCGGTTAAGAACTTATGATTTAATATTTAAGGATTTTTTTAAAAAAAAATTTAAAGCAAGTCAAATATTTTTTATTTTTCAATATGAGCTCTTTTATAGCAATTTGGCCTAAGAAGACACTAAAATACAAAAAACAAATGAGAGTGAACAATGCTATAGTGCTTAAAAAGCCCAATTTTAAAAAGCGATTATAATGGGTTAAGCTGTTTTTACTAACCGCTAACCGTCGACTAACCGCTAACTGCTATCCGCTAACTACCTAGCGGATGTGGTTAGTGAAATTTAATAACCGCTAAGGCGGTTACGGTTAGCGGTTTTTGCCAATAACCGCTAACCGTAATCGCTTTTACACCCTTATTTTGGGATAACTGGTAATTTAACATGGTATCAGAGTCAAAGGTCTTGGGATCAAACCTTGAACCTGTCAATTCACCCTTCATTTAAATTAAATATTCCACGTGTTAGATCTCACCTATTAAAACGGAGTTTGAGCCCACACGTGAGGGGGAGTGTTAAACTAATGATTAAATGATTAAATTTACCTCTTCTTATCAGCTTAAGCTTTTGGGATAACTAGTAATTTAACATAATTGGTTTTTATTGAGAGCTAAACTGTTTAAACCACAATTATCTGGAAATGCATTAGGAATTGTGCCATTGAGGTTGTTTGTCCTTAGACTCAGCACCTCAAGTGTACCACTCATCTCAATCAAGCACTGGGGAATTGTACCACTGAAGAAATTATTGGACATATCTAGAAGTTGAAGATTTGTAGCATTGCATATTGATCTAGGGATGCTGCCATAAAATTTATTACTTGAAAGAGACAAGAATTTAGTGAGAGCTAGAGACTGACCAATTCTTTCTTATATAAAGGAATGAAAATTATTGCTCGGGAAATCCAAGTATGAAGATGAGATAATCGGGAGCTGCCCTTGGAGCTGATTGGAGCGCAGGTCTAAGGTCTCAATAGAAACATTGAGGATAGGTCCTTCTAGTGTCAAACAATTGTTATAAGAGAGATTAAAAATTCTAAGGTTATCATGTTTCCAAAGCCGGCCAGTTGGGTATCTCTCTATAGATCTGGTTGTGTGAAAGGTCTAGAAAGAATAAATTAGATTGGTTTCTCAAGAAATCTGGAAATTTTTTCAACTTGCAAGAAGCCAACTCTAACTTGGAAAATCGGGGAAAGGATGATAACGAAAGGTTAAAACCATTATATTCAACGGACAAGATGTTGTACGAAAGAGAAAGCTCTGAAAGGCTTTTTAAATTTTGAATCACACTAAGTTCTAAGTAGCCGTTAAATTTGTTTGAAGAAAGTGAGAGTTCTTCAAGACCTCGAAATTCAAATATAGACATGGGTATTGGCCCTTCCAAGTGATTGTTATCCAAAGTAAGATGTTTTAGTACATGAGAAGAAACATTGGAAAATTCTTTGAGTCGACCAGAAAATTGATTCTACGAAAGATCTAAAATTTGCAATGATTGAAGAGAAAATAGAGAATATGGAATATTACCATTCAGTGAATTATAGCTCAACATCAGAATCTCCAGATTTGGAAGTTCTTCCCACCGAGTGGAAGTAATTTCACTTGACAGATTATTATCAAAAAGCTTTACTTCAGTCAGATTCTTGCACTTGCTGAAAATTGGAATTGGTCCACTGAAATTGTTTAATGACATGTCCAAATGATCAATTGTGTGAAGTCCGCCATTGAACTTGGAATTGATCCACTGTAGCTGTTGAATGATATGTCCAAATAGACCAATTGTGTGAGGCCGGCTATTGAGCCTGAAATTGATCCATTGAGATTGTTGTATAAAATGTCCAAAGAGACTAATTGTCTGAGGCTCACAATTGTGTCTGGAGTTGATCCAATGAGATTGCATAGCCGAAGATTCAAGTAACTCAAATTTGCTAGCTTTCCAAACTCTGATGGAATCTGAGAAGAGTTGAAGTCGTTATGAGCCAAACTCAGGTGCTGGAGATGTTGAAGACTAAAGAGGCTGCTGGAATTTTTAAGTTCACCCAAGATGGGTTCTCTGCTTAGATTGAGACCAATAACAAGTCCATCATGGCAGGTTACACCTTCCCAAGAACAGCAATCAGCACTTTGATTCCACTTAACAAGTTTTTTGGACATTGCTGGGTCGAATGTAAGGTTGTTCTTAAATTCGAGCAACAAGGACTGCTGATTGCCCATACATTGGCCGGACACCACAATGACAGTAGAGAAGTTGAGGAAAAGAGTGCACATGGGCACCAAGAAGCAGAGCCATGAAAAGAAGGGAGTTTTCATGGCTTTTGGCCTGTGGCTCTGAAAGTGTGGAATGGGAGGTGGAAGAAGAAGAAGAAGAAGTCAGGAAAAGAGAGAGGTTTCGAAAGATAATTATGAGAAGGTCATTAGTGACTCCATGTCTGATGGCCCATGCTAATGAATCATGCATATATGTACATGAGGGTGAGGCAGAGTTAGCTCCTGTCCTGGCCACACGTTTTTGAAGCATAGGTCCTACGTTCCCAGCAAAGGTGATCACATTGGCTCAGAACCCAACCACTTCAGTTGACCTGGTCAGTACTGATTCTGACCAAAGAATTAGAGACGTCATCAGGATGATACAACAAAAAGACGAAGAGGAAGAAGAAAGAAGAAGGAAGAAAGAAGAAAAATCAGGAAATGGAACATTGCCTTAAACGCCAACCACAATGAAATTAACTCAATTGACAAAGGTTGTATTTCTGGCGTGCAAGTGGTAGCCTTTATTTATCGTCACTGTTATATTTATTGCCCAACCTCTTTTTTGTCTGATTACATGGACAGATGAGCAGCTCATGCCCGCTTATGTTTGATATTTCAGAAACTGAAAGTATGCTCATGCCTTCTCATGTTTGATATTTCACTTACGAGGCGGCTATCCAGAAATTCAGGCAATTTTAGAGGAAGGGAATGCCCACAGCAAGTTGCTCAGCCAGACGTAACCCCTCAAATTAACACTAAATTTACAATATTCTCCGAACTTAAGATTGCATCGTTATCATGCAAAAAGAAAAAAATAATCATAAAAAAATTTCAATAAGATTAATATATTGTTGTTACCATGCACAATAATTGATGAACAATAGAGAATCCAAAAAAGAGAGAGTCGAAAACACAGATTTAACGTAGTTCGGCAGTGTGCCTACGTCCACAGAGAGGCATCTGTATTTTTACTCTTAATGATTTAGGGTTACATCATACACATATATAAAAAAACTGTTGTAAATGTACTTGTAAGTGTTGCGTCCCACATTGAGAAAATATATATATATAAAAAAAAAAAAAAAAGTACTTAATATACTTAAGTGTACCTTATCCCACCACTACAAAAAAAACAGTTCTTGTTGGCATTTTTTAAGTGCCAACAAATTGGTTTTAAATGCCAAGAAAATTTATCTTGGCGTTTATTACCAACATAAGGTATGTATCGGCAATTCCAGTGTCAAGAAAATTTTTTCTTGGCACATAAACTAAATGCCAATAAATTTTAATGGCACATAATATATGTGCCACAAAGTCAAAAAAATTATTTTCCGGCACATAGTTTATGTGGCAAGAAAAATTGAATTTCTTGGCACATAGGCTATGGGCCAAGAAAACTTGAATTTCTTGACACATATCCTATGTGCCAATAAAATTGAATTTTATGTGTCAAGAAAACTTAAATATATTGGCACATAGGCTATGTGCCAAGAAAACTTGAATTTCTTGCCAAGAAACTTAGAATTGTGGAGGTTTTCTTTAATGGGCTTAAAATTGCTTTTAACGCTCAAAAAGTTTGTTTGAAGAAAAAAATATTTGTTTGGTAAAAAAAATTAAAAATACTTTTAAGGAGTCCAAAATATCTAAAATTGACCAAAACGCACTTCTGGCAAAATCTTAAAAATGAAACTTTTACTCAAAAACTTTTTTTAACTTAAAAGCTCTACTTCTCAAACACAATCTCAAATAGGCTCTAAGAGAAATATTTGAAATGATGAACAACTTGCACTTTTGCAAATTGTATCCAATTACTTGTCAAATTGTCAAATGAACCAACAAGAAAATACAATGATTAAAAATGGAGGAAACCTATAAAACTTAGAAAGAATTTAGAAAGAATCTCAAAGAAGTATAATAATTACATGGTAATATTGAGAGAAGCAACTATAAAATTGAATTGAAGTGGGTAACAACCAAGTTCTGTAGATTCAGTCATCCATCTACTATATTGATGAAACAACAAATTTGTCTTCTTAAATGCTCCTAAATGCTTACTTGAACAGGGAAAAGAAAAAGAAAAAAAAAAAAAGAAAAAAAAAGATCAACAATTTAAAATAACATGTAAAATGGTCCACAAACACTTGGGGAGACGTCACTGGTTGAACAATTTCCAAAAGTGGCCGAGCCTAATGGGGAAACTACATGGTTAAGAGAATCAAATTGCAGAGAAAATGTAAGGGAAAATATGCATCTGGTACTACCTAAAGAAATGAGCTCCAACAATCCGATCTTGGGATTTTGTCCTCTCCCAATCAGCTCAAGTCAATTGTGGAGGTGTTGCAAGTATGCAATGTGGTGGGCAGTACTTTTCAAGATCAGCAAAATTTGTTGCTTTAAAGAAACATTCTCAATAGCATCTGTTCCAAGCATCAACAACGGCAAGCATTGAATACCTTGTATATAGAAACAACGATGACAAAGGTAAACTAAAATCAACATGCATTGTGAACTACCTCAATCACCATGTCCGTGTCTTTAAAGCTTTCATAGTCAAAGACACCCTTGAGAGTTGATATGGTATTCTCCAAGTCCTTCTCGACATTTTCCTTCCTTCACACCGCTTTGTGATTGGTGAATGGAGAAAAAAATTGAGTTAATCGTCCTCAAGAAGCTCAAAGGCAACTCATCAACATAATGGACTTTGTTTTCTTTTTAATGTAAAAGTATACAAAATCCTTATTTGGTTCAAAAGATAAAGGACAACTAGATTGTTAACAAGAAGCTTAAGTGCTAATTAAAGAACATTGCTCTCAAAACAAAAGATAACATATCTCCAAAAAGATAGAGTTGGTTTGACAGAAACTAAACTAAAAGTCCTATTGTACTTTCAAAAGTGGAGGCTTCATAAACAAAAACATTTCTCTAATAATGTATTTGGATTCTACCAAGACTTAGCAAGGAAATGAATCAAAAAAAATATGTCCCAAGTATGAAGATAAGTCATCTAACCAAACAGCAAGCCTATTTCTTAGAGACTTAAAATAGGCGTTCTAAAACACATTATGAGAAGCAATATCAAGACCATTATATTCAAGAAAAATCAAAATTTATGAGAAGCAATACCAAAAGCAGCAAGACACAAAAATGTGAGCTCATTGAAATATCTTTACCGTGTTGGTGATTTAATTTCGTGATCACAACCACTTAACAAGCGCAGAGACCACATTGAGACAACCCCACTTACAATTTCTGCAAATGGTTCAAAATGTAAAGAAAATTTGAAACTTTGATAGAATTTGAAGCAGAGAATGAAAACAAAATGCCATACTCACTTGCAGGATGTGCGGCTGAAGCTGAAGAAAACCCACCAAAATGAGTGCCAAAATAAGCCGATTTCTCATCATATCACTCATTCAAGAGTAGAGCAAGAAAAACAAACAAAATGCTCAAGTGTGAAGGTGGAAGATTTGCATTTCGAGAGGAACCACCAAGTAGGAGACCACAGACATGTTTCCCAACTCCTTTTACATGTTAATGATAAAAGCTTTTTGGGATATAAAGCAGCGAAAGAGACAAGGAGAGCAGGGCATAGTGTGATCATAAAATGGTTTAAAGTGAACATACAGAGCTGGGATCAAAGGGAAGAAAGTAAAAGCAGCACAAGACAAGAGAGAGAGAGGAATCATATGCTCTAAAGTTTTTGTCTTTGTATTTACATCAATCAAGTTGGGTTTTGTTATTGCAAATTCAATTTGGCAGCCCTTCACTTTCTTTTAAATGCTCAAAAAAGGAAGAAGAACAAAAAAAAAAAGAACCAAACAAGATGCAGATATGTCAAATTAAATTACTATATACATTTTCTCACTCTTTGAGGCATTTCTTCAAACACCTCACCCTCACATATGTTCGTCCACCCATACAAACGCAACAAAAGCAATGACAGCGACGAGAGAATATTAGCAACAAAAGCAATGGAGAGTTGCAGGAGCCAAGACTAGATAATATTAGCAACAAGAGCAATGGAGAGTTGCAGGAGATTTGATTTTTAAATGAGAGCAACAAGGAAACAATGAGAGCAAAGATGCCACTACAAAAGAAACTTACTTTCCAACATATAAATGAGAATATTTCGTAAAAATCACACCACGAGGAAACAATTATCAGTCCTTAAACAGTTCTACACGCACAATTCAAAGGCAATTCCTTCACACTTCTAATAAAATAATCAATAAACAAAATTCAAGAACTTGATTCACACAGACACGCAAATGCACACGTGCACAAAGCAATTGAACTATACCTCTCCAACCCAAAACCTAATGATTATATCATAACCCACCAATCGGCCCATATCCGAAACGAAATTAACACAATAAAAAAAAAAGAAAGAAGAATCCGTACCTGGATTCTTGAGTTTCTAGGAGGGAGGCGAGGGAATGGAGAACGAGGGGGCTAGGGTTTTTAGGCGAAGAGGTGATCTTCTCCATCAGCTTTTGGGACTTGGCGATCAACTCCTCGTCTTCATTCCTTGGTTCCTCTTCTTCCTCCTCTCCTCCCCCTTTGGACTGAGGCTGGGGCTCCTTCGCTTGCGCTTGGTTCGCTTGTTCGTCCATGGCCGCCTCCATACGTAATCGATAGAGAGATGAGTGATATGTATGCACACGTTTATATATACGAAGAAATATTAGCAACAAGAGTAAAAGCACAGTTGAAGGAATTGAGAGCAACAAGGAGAACCGCGGGAGAAATTTGATTTTTCTTAAAACAGTTGGATATGTAAACGCAGATAAAAAATTTTTTTGGCTTATATGTATAAACGCTGGTAAATTTTCTAGCTTATATATATATATATGTAAATACTAGGAAAAAAATATTTTCCTAGCATTTGCATAAATGGCAGTAATTTTTTCTGGCATTTAAAAAATATATGCTATTAAATTTTAAAAACCTTGGCATTTATTATAAATGCTAGGTAAAAAAAAGCCAAAAAAACTCATTTTTTTTGTAGTGCATTAGCTTAAGCTTTTGGGCTAAAATTGTGTTCAACTATTTATATTAATGTGCTATTGGTAAAAACTCCATAATCGCTTTAATCTTCAAACAAATGGTATTAAAGCCACAGTTACTTTCTTGAGACGGGTGTCTAGACATGTCGGGTTTGGAGGGGGAGATTGTTGTAAATGCACTTGTGAGTGTTGTGTCCCACATTGAGAAAATATATATATATATATATAAAAGAGTACTTAATATACTTAAGTGTACCTTATCCTATTAGCTTAAGCTTTTGGGCTAAAATTGTGTTCAACTATTTATATTAATGTGCTCTTAGTAAAAACTTCATAATCGCTTTAATCTTCCAACAAATGGTATCAAAGCCACAGTTACTTTCCAGAGACGGGTGTCTAGACATGTCAGGTTTGGAGGGAGAGATTGTTGTGAGTGCACTTGTGAGTGTTGTGTCCCACATTGAGAAAATATATATATATATAAAATAATAATAATAATAAAAAAAAGAGTGTTTAATATACCTAAGTGGACCTTAGCCTATTAGCTTAGGCTTTTGGACTAAAATTGTGTTCAACTATGTATATTAATGTGCTCTTGGTAAAAACTCCATAATCGTTTCAATTTCCCAACAAAAACCTTAAACCTTACTTGTACGAACTTAATAAGGCTTCAGCTCTGTGAACGTTGCTATTGCGACGTTCACTCTACTCCCGTCTACTAGGACTTCTATGAACCACCAATTCCAACATATACCCATACTCCCAAGGCTATGGAGTGGTTCAACAACCCTAGCTCATGGCCCCAAAAAAAGAAAGGGGTCATTAATGGCTTGGGGATGATTTAGCCACCATATAGGGGTAGGCCGCTAAACCACTCCTAACCATTTGATGGTAGTTTGGCCACCCGCAATTGGCCGAGGAGATGGTTTTAAGCCTATATTTCGGTTAAAAAAAATTATTAAAGGTGTTTTTGTCATTTGGGGTACATTGCAAATTTTTTTGTAGTTTTGGAGGCATTGATACAATCTTTAGTTCGTACTTAAAAAAGAACAAAGAACATTGCAAATTGTATGTTTAGTTTGAAGAGAACGTCTTTTTTTAAACTCATGACAGCTATTACTAGAGCAGAATTCTTTCTAATTCAAATAAACCGGAGCGGATCCAAATCCTGCTAAATTTTTTAAACCAAAACGACTATATTACCTGCGATATTTTTTAAGGGTTAAATACTTAATTAGTCCCTAGGGTTTGGAAACTTTATTTTTTCCTCCCTAGCGTAGGCGGAGATACATAAGAAGCGGGCAGCGCCCGTAAAAAAAAAAAAATTGAAGTAAATTTTGTCGGATATTGAAGGTGCCCTGCAAAATGGCGAGTTTTGTTATGCCAATGGTGAGATGATCGATTGCATAGTGATGAAATTGGATTGGTTGAGAGAGGTTCAAGTGTGAAAGAAGAGGCAAATAGAGATGTCATCCGTGGCAATGTCTCGTTTCTTCTATTTCCAAGCTCCAACAGCACACTCCACCTGCCTTTTTGATTTTTCCCTATCTATGGAAGAAACAATTTGCTTCTTGGTTGGAAACAACGTCCCATACACCATCTGTTGCCAAAATCACAAATTTATCTCTTGCTTATCTCCCTTTGCGTCACATCCGCACGGAGATAAGACCGAAGTCTTCTAGGCAGAAGTCCCCTAAGGCTTTCGACAAAGCTAGCCCACCTGGTGTCTCCCCATTAGGTCCGGACATTCAGGCCATGCTCTACGAGCTCTGCGCCGATGGCCGGCGTCCCGGCGGTCTTCGTCGGCGGCAAGTTCTTGGCGTGAAACCCTCATGGCATGCCACATCAATGGCTCCTTGTGCCTCTCCTCAAGGGCGTTGGAGCTCTCGCTCGACTTCATCTCCAGCTTTCTCGACATTGATGACAGAATATGCTTAATTACCTAACTATCCTTTCATTTTTTTCATATGCTATGTTTCTCTTCGGATTTGACCGTCTTTTTTTCTATCTTCTTTTCCTTTCATATTGCTTTTCTGTTATATTAACCTTTCATGTTAAATATTTGCAGCTTGCCTTTTCGTTTTTTGGGACACTTCAAATTTATGTCAAAGTTTTTAAAATATATCATTAATTAAAATCATTTATTGTTAATACTTCGACCTTAAATCATTATTACTTAAGAGTTTAAGTGGATAGGAAGAAACCCAATAACTTAAGCCGATAAAAAAATGAATTTAATTAGATATTCTAATAAAAGTTTAGTTTTGAATATATATTTAATGAATATATATTTAGTATTATATTTTATTATTCTATTGACCTCGTTTTTAAGAGGTTGTTCAATTGGCTAGAACTACGCCTAATAAAGCAGAGATCACTAGTTCAATTCCCACCCTCTTATGTGGACATGTCAAAAAAAAAAAGAAAATGTATTCTATTGACTCTCGGTAAAATGGATTCCTAGATCATATCTCATCAGGGTTTGAAAGTGACAAATTGGTCCATGGTTTTGAAAGTGACCAAGTTAATCCATCATTAACGGATTGACATATGGACTAATTAGAAGTTGACACGTGGCCAATTAATTAATTTTTTGAAAAAATTAAAAAATATATATATTTTTTCAAAAAGAAAAAAAAACAAGGGTGGCTCACACCTGCATTTTCTTTTTTTTTTCTTTTTTTTGAAAAGATATTTTTTAAAAATAAAAAAATAATAATAATTAATTGGCCACGTGTCAACTTAATCGTCCATTCAATCCGCTGTGTCAACTAACGTCAACAGACGGATTAACTCTTTAAAACCATAAGAACCAATTTAGTTTCCAAACCCTAAGGACTAATTAAGTATTTAACCCATTTTTTAAACCAAAACAGTCGTTTGATATTAGGCCTTAATTGAGGGCGTTCAACGGCATTTAACCCACAATATGAGACAAGTTGAAGTCACATAACATTAACGCAACGACCTTTGGAAGAAACAAAATGGTCTATGCTTCCTCCCCGCGTCTGCACCCTCTTGCATCAAAGCCACGGCCTTCAACTTTCCTTAGGCCCCAGAACAAAACACCCATCTTCTACCGCACATTTCAAACATCACACGGCGTCAACGATGAACTCATGGACATGTACGCTGGTGGTCGAGCCTTGCACTCGGGAATAAAACTCCACGCCCACTTCATCATCACTGGCTTGGCTCGTTCAACCCGTTTTGCAGCCAAGCTCATTGCCTTCTACGCCGGAAGTGGGGAACCTTCCTATGCTCGCAAACTGTTCGACCAAATTCCCGCAACAAATGCACGCCGCTGGATCGTCCTTACCGGGGCCTACTCTCAATACGGCTTTTAAAGCCTTTTATGAAGAGGCTCTGGGTCTGTTCCGTGAGATGCAAGAGCAAGGCCTGAGATCCAACGAGTTTGTCATTCCCAGCACTCTCAAAGCCTGTGGGCGCGTCTCAAATTGGGAAACCGGGGAGAAAATACATGGTGCAGTTTTGAAATGTTCGTTTGAATCCGATGCTTGTGTTAGAAGTGCATAGATTGATATGTACTCATAATGTGGTTTAATTGAAAAGGCGAGGCGAGTATACGATGCAGTGGTTGAGAAGGATTTGGTGGCTTTGAGCGCTATGGTTTTGGGCTATGCTCAACATGGGTTTGCTAAAGAAGCATTGGACTTGGAGGAAAAGATGCAGGCTTTAGGAGTCAAGCCTAATGTGGTGACTTGGAACACACCTTAATTGCTGGGTTTTCGCAAAAGGGTGATGAAGTAATGGTCTCTGAACTTTTTAATTTGATGCACAGCAATGGGGTTGAGCCTGATGTGGTCTCTTGGACTTCGGTTATATCAGGGTTTGTGCAGAACTTTCGAAATGAGGAGGCATTTGCCACTTTTAGAAAGCTGTTGGATCATGGGTTCTATCCGAAGTCGGCTACAATAAGTAGTCTCTTGCCTGCTTGTGCAACTGCGGCCAATGTGAGGCGTGGGAAGGAGATTCATGGGTATGCACTGGTGATTGGAGTTGGGGATGATATATTTGTAAGGAGTGCCCTTGTTGACATGTATTCAAAATGACGTGATTTTATAGCCGAAGCAAGGAATTTGTTCCATTGATGTCTAAGAGGAACATAGTTACTTGGAATTCAATAATATTTGGCTATGCTAATCATGGGTATTGCAATGAAGCAATTGAGCTTTTCAATCAGATGGAAAAGGAAGAGGGAAAGAAGCTTGATCATCTTTCACAGCGGTTCTCACAGCATGTAGCCATGCTAGAATGGTTGAACTCGGACAAAGTCTGTTTCACTTGATGCAAGAAAAGTATGGGATAGTTCCCAGATTAGAGCATTATGCATGCATGGTGGATATTATTGGTAGAGCAGGAAAACTTGCTGAAGCTTATGATATGATTACAAAAATGCCGGTTGAACCTGATTTATTTGTATGGGGTGCACTATTAGGGGCAAGTAGGAATTATGGGAATGTTGATCTTGCTTAAGTAGCAGCTAAGCATTTGTCAGAGCTTGAACCTGACAATGCAGGAAACAATTTACTGCTGTCAAATTTGTATGCTGATGCTGGGAGTTGGGGAAATGTGGCAAGGTTGAAGACGACAATGAAGAAAAGGAAGTTGAGAAAATTTCCAGGGTGCAGTTGGGTAGAGGCAATCTGACACATACATCACTTTACAAGAAGCTGTATAAATCTTCATCCAGAACCGAAGGAAATCTTGGGGTATCTTGCGAGTGATCATCAACCTCATGCTAGCTTTACTCTTATAAAGTTTGCTAACCAGAGCTCCAATCTAAATCTTTTAACAGATTTGTTTTTGGGTTATCCATGGTTTGAGTTCTAACGACTGCCTCCAAATGAAATCTACAGCAAGATGACAATTGTCCATCAGCTGACTCTGGTGGACAATCAACCCTCTGCAACCAAATTGAAGATGTGAGACAAGAGGGGCCCATTTAAGAATTACCACAAAGGTGTTGGGGGATGAAGAAGACATAGAAACACTCAAGACAGCTAGAGAGCCTAATAAAAATTTATTAGATATTTTTATAGAAACACTCAAGACAGCCTAATAAAAATATATAGAAACACTCAAGACAGCCTAATAAAAATGCAAATTCATGAAACTGCATCAAGCAGTGAGCTATTGTTTGTTTAGAAACCTTTAGCATGACCTTTCCCTTTGAGGCCCATCTTCAGATATCATGTCCTTTAAGGATTTTTCTGATAGATAACGCAGTATTGTATGTATAAACGGGCATCAAATTACCAAATTCCAAATTAAAGATAAGCATAATATTAAAAACCCACAGAAATTGAGATTAAAAACACAAACTAAATTACATTTTTATAGATAACGCAGTATTGTCCTTTAAGGATTTCAGTAAATTACATGCAGTATTAAAGATAAGCATAGTATGTAAAACCCACAAAAACTGAGATAAACCACACAAAGAAAAGATACAACAATCCCATGTTTATCCCCATATTTATTTTGAATTCTTAGCATAACTTAAATTTTGAAATCTCAGCATAACTGAAAGATTATCCCCATATTTTGAATTCAAACATATAAAATAATCCCATGTTTATCCCCAGATTTTGAATTCAAACAGAAGATTATAACATATATTGACGCACATCCTCATCCATCACTGCGAACAACTCTTCCGAAATCTCAACATAACTGAAAAATGCCGATAGTTGTAGCTTTTAAAGAAAAAATATTGAGAAGTTAAACACTGTTTATCCCCAGATTTTGAATTCAAACAAAATATTAGCACAGATATTGACACACATCCAAAATTATCCCCAGAATTTGAATTCAAACAGAAGATTACAACAGAGAACTTACTCTTAGACTCGGTCAAAACTCCCTATTATATGTATACGAGTATAATCTCATAATGCGCCGGATTTTAAGTTATATTATAATCATACATTTATAAGTATTAAGAAATTTACTTTTCATAATTGTAAGAGGAAAACTTGAATTTTGCTTAATCAAAACTTTAATATAAAATTATAAAGAATTTCTAATATTATTGGTGTAATACTTACTCAAAATTATGAACATTCGAAAAAAATATTTTGGTTGTAAAAAAAAGTACGCCAGAGATTCTTTGTTATAGTTTAATTTCAAAATTTAAACACATTTCTATCGAGCTTTTCTTTATATGTTGTAACAAAAAAATATCAGTTAATTTATTTTTTTGAGACAAAAATATGCACTTACTATAAGAATTCACTTTGTCTGTTTTCTGGAGATGGTGCATTTTTCTATCTTTTGCATCTTCAATAGATTTATAGTCTACGTACATACACAATCACAAAGTAAATATTAGGTAGAAGAAAAGAAAAACGCAAGACCTTTACTTGAGATCATTAGTGTGAGATAAATAGTTAATCTATATGACAACATAATTCATGAGAAACTCGCTATATATCTGGAAAGCTGAAAATGCCAAAGAAATGTTATAGGTTCTAAGTAACTTGATGGATAGAGGAGAATATTATAAGATAGCAATAAGGAGGAGGTGGAGTGGTTCTACTTTATTACAAAAAAATTAAAATAAAATCATTGGTGCTAACATAAATTGTTGCTATATATTGTTTTTTTTTTTCCCTTTCTGAATAAAAGAACACTAACTTATGCAAATTAAACACTAAACATTTCAAAAATGTAAATTAGACTATTATTTGAGGCATTATAAAAAGGGTTGAAATTATCTTTTCTCCTAAAATGCGGGTGAAATTCAATATGGACATAGATAATGGGTTAGTTATCAAATTTCTCTACTATGATAATTTTGAAATTTGCACATTATACCATACTGAACAACATAAGCTAAAAAAAAAAAAAAAAAAGGAAGAAACCAAGGAATACAAATTCGAAAATAGTTTAGTAATATGCCACAATTCGGTGATCTTTATTTGCATATATGAGGATCCAAAACTGTAAGCGTAGCCTTTTCTTGCCCAAAATATCACCAAGGCTTAGCCCAATCAAAATTTGAGAATCCATGCATGCAACGAATACAACCCACATGATAATTTTGAAAACCCATTTGGCCAAAGATACAAAGAAGCTAAACTTCATCATGATATTTCAAATCAAGATATTTACCAAAGCTAAAATTCATCAAGTTTTAAACGAAAATCAAGAAACCCATATCTCTAAATTCTAGAATATATAAAACTTGAAAACCTATGTATAATCTACATCATTTTCAATACAAAACGTCAATGCATCACCTTCTTGAATTAGAGAATTCATAAAAACCACCACTAACAATAATTTATAGATTTCAAATTTTAGTGGTAAAGCAAGACATTTTCATATAGTTAAGAATGTCTAAATTAGCAATATACTATTAAAATAAAAACAAACAAACAATGAAAATGAGACCATTGTATCTGACCTTTATCCCAGAAGGACTTTCCATGAAACTAAGCTAGTATTAATAGGAAGAATAAACCAAATATTCATTAGATACCCAATCAATTATAACTTTTGTGATAGTACCTTTGGGAACTTTCATGAATCCACGTTTTGATTTCTTGACTCTGTTCAAAAAATTACCCATGGTAAATGCACATGATAAAGAAAGCAATTTATCTCAATATAAAAAAAAAAAAAAAAAAAACCTTAATGCTTCTTTAGTACATTTATCTAACAAAACGTTCTATGGAATTGATAGAATTTAACATGTACTAAGAAGGAAAGTCGTCAGATATTAACTGAATAAATCACATAACCCTTTTGGGAACTTCCATCTTTGAATCCATGTTTTGCCTTGCCTTAGAACTGGATGACTTTGAGGAGCAAATGAGGTAGGTATAGTCAAGAATATGTAGCCAACATAGAAAAGCAAAGAGCAAAGGTTATTCTAATTTATACCCAGATGAAAGGTTTTCATAAATTTATACCCAATGGCCCAACACATTTGTAATGCCAACTCTGTCTACAAAAGAAAACAAACAGGAATATAATCATCAAAACAAAATAATAACACCTTTCTACCTTGATCAGTGGAAGGTCAATTGAGAAGTGGAAATATCAAATATCATTTGATAGAACCCTTCAGAATGTGGCTTGGGGACATGTCAAGAGAAGGAAAGCAGCGGAAAATGATTGACAATTAAAAAAAAGACTTTTTTTTTAATCTCAAAAGCTCTAGAAAAAAAAAGAGAGAGATTTTTTACTTGGAGGCGAGGGCCAGGTGTTCTTCTTCAAGTTAGTGGCAAATGTGCTTGACGTTGCACTGAAGACGTCACCGATTGCTTCACGTTACTCCTTAGCAGCAGAATCATGGCACTAACACCAGCCAACATGAGTACGAAATTTGATAACGCCATTTGGTTGTGCTTTTTGGTTCCGACCCGAAGAGCAAGGCGTTAAAAATCGCCCCCTTTCAACTTTGCAGCAGAGAATTACAAAACCCAAAAAGAAGAGAGAGAGAGAGATAGAGAACATGCATTAGAAAGAAAAGGAAAATAGAAGAAAGAAGAAAGGGAGGGAGAGAGAACGCCGCTTAGAAAGCGAAGGAAGAGATGGAGGAGAAGAAAAACCTATGGAGAATTCTTGAATGGACTCAGATAGAGAGGAGAGACAGAGTACTTGGCTTGGGATTTGGATTAGAGTCCTCGCTGGTAGTTATGGAGGAGAAAACGATTTCTTTGATACAAAGAGACACAACACCTTTATTTCTCTGTGTCTGTTTATTTGTTCGTCAATCGAAGCAACATAAACAAAAGAAGATAGACGTATGGTTTTAAATAACGGTTAAAATTTTGTTTAAAACGTTTCACTTAATTAATTGTTTGTTTTGTTTTAAATGCACAGTTTAATTGAAAGTAAATATTTGTCAAATAAATAGAATGCCACTTGTCAAGTTATTAAACCCTTCTGTTTAAAACTTAAAAATAGACATTTGTTGGATAAATAGGATGCCACGTGTCACAATGATATAACACCCTACTTAAAACTCCCCTATTATATATATATATTAGATAACTATCAGATGAAAACCACTGAAATCCTACGTTCTTTTTCCTCATACTTTCACAATATATATTATATATCATCGTCTTGCAGCTCTCAATAGCCCCGCCAGTGAAACAAATCTAACAAACCCAAACCCATCGATCCAAGATCATCATCAGTTACGTGATTCCATGGCTCACGAAGAACAGCAAGAGCCTAGAAAAGAGGTCCAATACCCATTGTACTCATCAAACTCGTACGAGATTGTTGATGAAGTTGGTAATGGTGTTAGGTCTGTTGTTTACAAAGCCAAATGCTTTGCCATGGAGGACTCCACGGTGGTGGCAATCAAAGCCGTCGATCTTGATCGATCATGGTGGCAACCAAAGGAAACGCTTTTGTCCCACCCAAACATCCTAAACGCTCACTGTACCCTCATAGTTGATCAACGCCTTTGGGTGGTGATGCCATTCATGTCCGCCGGTTCTTTACAATCCATAATATCTTCTTCCTGCTTCCCAGACGGCCTATCCGAGCCATGCATCGCCATAATTCTCAAAGAAACTCTAAGCGCCTTGTCCTATCTTCACAAACAACAAGAGGTTCACAAAGGCATCAAGGCCAGTAACATCCTCATCGACTCAAATGGGTCCGTGAAGCTTACCGACCACTTTGGAATGTCCTCCTCATCGTCCAATAATGCTGCTTCGGGCACGCCTTATTGGATGGCCCCGGAGATATTGAAGTCGCAAATTAGTTACAGAGAAAAGGCTGATATATGGGCCTTTGGGATCACTGCATTGGAATTGGCCCACGGACGCCCCCCTCTTTCATATGGGCCCAAGAGGTTCTCCAAGGCTTTCGAAGACATGGTGGCTTCTTGTCTCCATAAAGACCCACGAAAGAGGCCCTCGGCAGAGACATTGTTGAACCATTCGTTCTTCGAGAATTGCGGGGGTTCGGATTTTCTTGTAGAGAATGTGTTGCAGGGTCTGCCTAGCCTCGAAGAAAGGTTTAACGAAAGCAAGATTCATATGACGAGCAAGAATGGCGATGGTGATGATGAGTGAGATAATCCTATTGTCTATGTGGTGTCACAATCGAGAGTTACAATATATGCATTCCATGGTAATAGCTTTTCATGATCATTTTATTATAATAAAAGAAAGTTTTCATTTTCAGTCTTCATATTAACTAGCATATAACCTGGATTCTTTATTATAATTTAATTTTAAAATTTAAATGTATCTCCATCTAATTCTTTATTATATTTCAATAAAATTAAAATTCATATAATTCTAAACATTCTAAAAAATACAAAGAAAACTAAACAAAATTTTTTTATGAATACATAATAAAACAAAATCTTTCACTAAACTTTTAACTCTATCAAATCAAATTATACCTTAAGAAATCGGTATACCCTTTAAGAAAAATAGACTCACATCACATGTTGTAATTTTAGACTACATCTAAAGTATGATTCGGCTATTATATATATATATATATATATATATATATATTTCAAAACTAGTCCCTCCAATATAAAGTACAAGATAATTGCAATATTGAGTGAGGAATCATAAGAAGAGTACCAGAGGGATAGTAGTAACATGACCTAGCTAGGCATATATAGAAACTAAGACAAGCTAGCTAGCATGGATGATGGATATGAAACCTCAGGAGATATTGTTGATCTCGAGTAATCATAGTCATTGTTGATCTTACTTTAAGATATAAAACCTCATGAGATCAGTGAAGCATTTTTTTTCTTCCCCTAAAGTAGCATATGTTTGTCAAATTTGTGATCATTCTATATATTGTACCTAACATGATGTTCCAGTTGCTGGTTAACTTCTCCACGACTTGTTGGGATAATGAGAGTCGAGGGATTTGCAACCATGAAAGGGTGTTGCATTTTTATTTACTTGTTGATCGATATGGGTATGCATTGGCTGACAGAATCAGAGCCCAATTTTGTGATGGATGGGCTCTTATGTGAATATGGGCCTCTCTCTCTGCTCACAGTATATAACCGCGCCCTCTTTAAACTTTAGACTTTCTCCTTCAACTCTCACAAGAAATCCCCTGAAATCCTACTTTCTTTTTCCTCATCCTTTTCACTATATATATATATATCACCGTCTTGCTCTCATTAGCCCGCCTTATCCAAGAATTAAACCCAGCAAAACAACACTAACAAACCCATCCAAGATCAGTAGACGATTCCATGGCTCACGAAAAGAAGAGCCTAAAGAGGTACTCAATACCTGTTGGACTCAAAATCGTACACGATTCTTGATGAAGTTGGTAGTGGTGCTGGCTCTGTTGTTTACAAGGCCATATGCGTGCCCATGAACTCCATGGTGGTGGCAATCAAAGTCGTCGATCCTGGTCAATCATTCTAGTGGCTATTATCAAAGCCAATACCGCTTTTGTCCCACTCCCACCCAAACATCCTCAACCCTCTCTGTTCCTTCACAGTTGATGATCGCCTTTGGGTGGTGATGCCATTCATGTCCGCCGGTTCTTTACAATCCATAATTACTTCTTTCCCAAACGGCTTCTCCGAGCCATGCATCGCCATAATTCTTAAAGAAATTCTAAGCGCCCTGTCCTATCTTGACAAGAAAGCAGACGTTCACAAATACATCAAGACCGCGAACATCCTCATTGACTCAAATGGATCCGTGAAGCTTCCAAATTTTGGACTGACCTTATCGTCCGATGTATTGG
The DNA here is from genome assembly GCA_013348765.1 of Carpinus viminea. Classification (NCBI taxonomy): domain Eukaryota; kingdom Viridiplantae; phylum Streptophyta; class Magnoliopsida; order Fagales; family Betulaceae; genus Carpinus; species Carpinus viminea. The sequence goes on along the minus strand of CP054668.1, from coordinate 4,298,238 downwards.
GAATGCCTGATTGGATTTGGGTGGCACCGGAGGTAATAAACTCGCAAATTAATAGTTACGGCTTAAAGGCTGATATATGGTCCCTTGGAATCATTGCATTAGAATTGGCCCACGGACGCCCTCCTTTGTCTTATCATCACCTCCCCTCTTCAAAGCACAAGAATTTCTCCGAGGCTTTCAAAGACGTGGTGGCTTCGTGTCTCCATCAAGACCCATCAAAGAGGCCCTCGGCAGAGACATTGTTGAAGCATTCCTTCTTCGAGAATTGCGAGGGTTTGGATTTTCTTGTAAAGAATGTGTTGCAGGGCTGCCTAGTGTCGAAGAAAGGTTCAAGGAAAGCAAGATTAATAAGCATGCGCGGCTGACGTGCAAGAATAATGGCGATGATGATGAGGTGGTGACTCATCAGCGACTGAGAGGCAGAGTGTAAAGGAGACAAGGATGCTCAGTGGGTGGAGTTTCAACGAGGAAAGTTTGAAATCGAGCCAGTCTTCCAAACCGAGTCCACCGACGACGACGATTCATGGGTGAAACTATAATTAATTGAAGACATGGGATATGGGAGGTAAGTCGGATGATTGAAGAAGAAGAAGAAGAAGGACATTTAGCATTTGTTTATTTCTTTCTTCCAATAAGAGAAAGCTGAAATTTTCTTTAATTGTCTTGGTAGGACACTACTGTTGCCGTTGTACGGAAATATTAGCCTACTCTATCAGTCTCTGTTTCAGTGTTTCCATGAGGGTCTGAAACAGAGTTTATATCTGATATATAATATATATATATATATATATATATATATATATTGGTGGCGTGATAATTGTATAATCCGAAGAAAAATATAAAACCAAAAGATTATTTTAGAAAAGGAATGGGTTTGGGGAGGGATGACCTGAGGCTCCACCTAGTCCATATTAAGATTGACAAATATATCATTTTATTAGTACTGTGGTGACATACTAATAGAATCCTTGTAGGGACTAAATTAGGTGTTTTAGCTGGGTGGTTACAACCGCTTCATAACCATATAATTTGGTAAGTAGTTATTAAAATCGATAAAGGAGAGGCGTTAAGCAATTTTGGGTAGAGAAAACGATTAATAACCACTAACTGCTACCCTTTTTATATATAATAATATAAATATATATGTTTTATGTTTTATATTTTAAATATAAATATAACATCAAAATGACGCCATTTTGGTGTTTTCTCAAAACAGCATCATTTTAGAGGAAAACAAACACTCACTCACTCAGCTTGATTTATATAGATTAAGGTATCTGACTTTCTCTAAACATGACTCAAGTCTCACGTGGCGCCATCCCTCTCTCTTGTCTCTCTCGTCACTGTCCCTCTCTCTCTCTCTCTCTCTCTCTGTCTTTCAAGCTGAATGGTTGATGATCACAATCAGGTGAATTTTTGTCTATTTATTTTTTTAGTTTATGAGTTGCTGCTTGTAGTTGTTAAAAAAGTAAGGAAAAAAACTCACAAATTGTTGCAATTATTTTGCATATAAAAAAAAGTTATAAAACCGTCGGGTATTGATTTTCGTAACTACTAACCGTCGGTTATAAAATAACCACTAACTGCAATTGCTTGTACAACCCTAACCAAAAGTACATCAGCCAAATAAATAAGCATGAACCTATTCAACAAAAATATTCTAGAGAACTATGATTTAGCCATTATGGAACAAGTGGGGACTCCCTTCCACATATTCAGAACCAAACTCCATTAATTACCATGTAAGTACCATACTATTAGGCATATTAGGCTGTTCTCGCTGGTAATACTTGTATGGTCAATTAGCACCACTACTGCACAATATCCAAATACTAACACAGGAAAACAAAGCAAACATTGAAAATAATCATACATAAGTGAATTTAACTCTGGTTCTGGCTTCCATTATTCTAACACGATTTTAGCACGGAAAAGAAGGGGTCTGTTCTCGTGTATTCATTTGGTTCATTGCGCAGTGCATTTTCTCTGTATCGAAACCAACTTTGTCCATTAAAAGTTTTGTCAACATATGCACCATCAATTGTTCTCCAAGCCTCCAAGAATAGGAGATTCTCTTCGGTGAGGGCCCTATTTCTCAGTATTACCCCTATTTCTCAGCACATTGGTGGCATTTGTGAAATAATAGATTATATTTCAGCACCGAAGAAGAAATGTACAAGAAATCAACAAACCGATTTTATTTTCTCTCTTCATCAGTTCTCTTGGAAACCAAATGAGAAGTGGAAACTGGAATTTGAAACAGAGTGGGAGAGAGTACCTGAGAAGTGGAGGCCTTGGAGGACCAGCAAGGGTTCTTGTAGAAGATGTTCGAGATAGCAAAATGAGGGGATAAAGAAGCAGTGGAAGAGCTTGCGAGGACCGCCATTAACAGGCCTCGGAGAGCCCCGCGAAGAACCAGAGCTCTGAGCTCTTCTTCGTTTTCGGTTCCTTATCGTTGGCGATAGCCTTTTGAAGCTCTATCGTTATTCCCCAATTGGGCCTGCAATGTCCATCAAGAATGTGGGTATTTACCGTATTTTCTTATAGTTTTCTTAGCCCTACACGATGTCGTTTGGTTTAAAATTAAATCTCAACCGTTCGTTGTTTTTACAAAGATCCTCCGATATACACAGAAAATCTTATTAGCCATTTTTCTTTCCTTGAGGGAGTTTTTAGAGGCGTCGCAAGCGAAAATACAGTTATGTTATTTGCTGAAGGCAGTGTTTAAAGGGATGGAGAAGAAAGTTAAACGCTTCAAACACTAGAGATGCATTTGGGATTAAGAATTTGCAAAATATTATGCGTTTTAAAATATACCGTGGGCCCATATTGAAATTAACATGCAATTTACATGTATAACACTCAAAGCATTGAGTCTTTGTATCATCTTTTACATGTATGAGACTCGAAGCATGGAGATAAAACTTATTTTTTATGGTCTATCATCTTTTCATTGAGATAAGCTTTAAAATCTAAAGTGGACGGACCAACATAACAAATGTGTCACGCCTTGCATATTTAAATAATAATAATTTTTAAAAGGGTAACAAACAATTTAAAGCTATATTATTAAATTTAAATCTTAAAATTATTTTAGAAGATTATGCAAACCGAATGATCGATATCGCTATTGATCAATTGATGGAACCCTAAGGTTTCCATTGATCGATTGATGAAGGTTCAATTTGCAATTACTTAAATCTTAAAATTATTTTAGAAGATTATGCAAACCGAATGATCGATATCGCTATTGATCAATTGATGGAACCCTAGCACCGAACAAGGTTTCCATTGATCGATTGATGAAGGTAACGAGCGATCAATTTGCAATTACAATAAATAAAAATAAAGACCATAAAACCACCCTCATGAGTGTTCATAAACCACAATGTTGTCCATAATCTTCATTTTGGTTATCCTAATCTCTAAAATTCTTAGAGTGATAGAGAGAAAAGAAATGAGACGAGAGAGAGTGAGTTTATACTTGGAGGAGTCAATCCTCAAGCCTTGAAAGCTGATTTGAGATAATCATTTTAATATAAACATTCATACTCTGTTTTCTCGTTCTTAAAATGTTTAATCTATATCTAAGTTATGTTTAGCTATTTTCATAACTATGTGTAAGATATATATATTCATCTTTTGAAAGATATGGTTTTCGTGCAAGTTTAAAAATACCCAAAATGGTTTTCGTGCAAGGTTTCATAGCATATTAATATATATATATATATATATATATATATATTACTCAAACTAAATTATGTTCGCATGATTAGAATTATTATGCATCAACAATCTTGTTCACATTACTTATAAAAATATATATTTTTTATTGAGTAGGAATCAGTGTGACATGCTGTTCAAGCACAAGCACTAAATAAAGCAATAAATAGGGAAAAATAATTAGAATTCAACGAGATACATGCCTATGGAGAGGTACTCGGGTAATTATTTGATTCAAAACATGACAAAAGTACTTTGAATTATTAAGTGCCCACCACACATAAAGTGTATATCAGCATCTAAGCACAGCCACCAGAGAGGCCTTGCAGACTTCAGCAAACTTCCTTCAGAGTAAACTTGGAAAACATATCTCTACAATTGAACCCCAGAAGAAAATATGCTTGAACCCCAGCTGCCAAGAAATCCCAATACAGACACCAAATGAGTAAAATCTATCCAGATACCAAATCTATACAGCTATTAGATATACAAGAGAGCAGTAATACAAACAAAACCACATCAGCAGAGTTCTGCTGGTGTTGCCATGAAGAGATACATAGCAGGGTTGCTACGTAAAGTTACATTTTCCATTGGAGTCATACCTTAAGAAAACGCCAGCATCCAATCATGTGGATCCATTTTTCATTTTGATTTATATTGAAACTAAAAGAGCAAGAGTTTATCATGACAAACCTGGAGGTGTTGCCCCTTGAAATTGAAACTAGTGCCTCGGCTCCTGATTGCGGAATGCTCGTCTTCGACGATGTTCTTTTTGGAGATACAGTTGAGGGAAGATCCTAAAACCAATGTCATCAACATATTTATAGTACCATATCCTCCACCTTTTCCAAAACATAAGAGGCCCAATTATAATTCCGAAGCCAAAAACAAATCCCATTTCAGCGCTTATGTAATTTCACTCAATCATAGCCCTAGATTTCGAATGAGATTCTTCATATGTTGGAGGTGATAACCATGGGTCCTCATGTGAGCATTGTGATTTCAAAGGGAAACCACATAATCTTTCATTTCCTTTGAAGGAATTTTCTGAAAATGTAGCAAATTGCTTGATGAATGGAATCTGTCCCACCAATTGGTTGAACGAAAGGTTGGGCACCGAAAGAAAAATAAGACCATCGGCGAGTTGCATAGGAATGTCTCCAGTAAGCTTGTTGCTTGACAAGTCTAGTGACTCAAGATGACTCAATTTTCCAAGAGATTCTGGGATTGTGCCCATGAAAGCATTATGCGACAAGTTGAGATTATATAACAGTGTGAATTCTCCAATTTCTTCAGGTATAGGACCTTCAAAATTGTTGCAAGAAAAATCAATGGTGGTGAAGATATTTAGAATCTTCACAAGTTCCACCTCTAAACCTTTGCTAATAACTACTACCGTATCTCGATAATAAAAACTACCAATTTGAATTTCGAGCTGATTGAGCTCAGAGGTTGCCTCATGTGCATTATCCATCACTGCCATCCAAGTAGAAAGGAGTATTATTGGAAGGTTACCAGTAAAATTGTTTGAAGCTACATCTAGGATTTGAAGCATCAGCCAAGTATCACCAAGCTCTGGACGAGCAATGAGCCCGTAAAATTTGTTAGATCGCAAAATAAGAACCTTCAAAGTGAATGTTCTGTTCAAGTAAAATGGGAAGGTATCCTTAATATGGTTGTTCCCAACATCCAAGACCTCCAAAGAATGGCAATTCACCAAAGATTTTGGTAACTCTCCGTCTAGATGGTTTTCATTGAGAGCTAAAGTACGTAAATAACAAGACTCTGGAAATGTATCAGGAATTGTGCCATTGAGATTGTTTCTCCTTAAATTCAACACTTGAAGAAGAGTCCCACTTATCTCAATCAAGCATTGGGGAAGTTTGCCACTCAAGTAATTATCAGACATGTCGAGAAATCGAAGATATGTAGCATTGCATATTGATCCGGGGATACTACCATATAATTTATTACTTGAAATAGAAAAGAATTGTGTGGAATCAAGGGACTGGCCAATGCTAGCTGGTATGGTAGAATGGAAATTATTCATCGAGAAATCCAAGTAGCTCACAAGTGGGAGAACTGGGAGTTGACCATTTAATTGGTTGGAGCGAAAGTCTAGATATCTTGCAACAGGAAGAGAAAGATTAAGGATAGGCCCTTCAAGAGTCTCCAAGTAGTTATAAGAGAGATTTAGAAATCTAAGTTGAGGAAGTTTCCACATCCAGTTGGGCATCTCTCCATAAATCTGGTTTTCTGAAAGGTCTAAAATGTATAAACTGGATTTGTTTATGAGGAAATCGGGGATTTTTTTCAACTTGCTAGAAGCCAAGCCTAACCAAACAATATGGGGAAAAGGTGGTGATGAAAGGTTAAAACCAATATATTCAATCAACAAATTGGAGCCGTCAAAGTTGTTTGAAGAAAGTGAAAGGATTTCAAGACCTCGAAGTTCAAAGATAGACATGGGTATTGGACCTTCCAAGTTGTTATTGCTCAAATCAAGCTCATGTAGCATGTAAGAAGAAATGCTAGAGAATTCTTTGAGTTGACCAGAAAATTGGTTATTGGAAAGTTGTAATACCTGCAATGATGGAAGGAAATGAGTGAAATTGGAATATCCCCATTCAGTGAATTGTCACTTAAATCAAGAATCTCTAGATTCAGAAGTTCTGCCCATTGAGTGGAAGTAATCTGACCAGTTAGATTATTGGAAGAAAGGTCTAGTTTGGTTAGATTCTTGGCCATACTAAATACTGGAATTGATCCACTAAACATGTTCGATGACATGTCTAAATGGACCAACTGTGTGAGGTTGCCAATAGAATGTGGCAAAGAACCTTGCAAGTCATTGTATGATAAGTCAAGCGTCTGCAGTGTTGGAATCTGGAAGAACTTTTTTGGAAATTTTCCATTCAACCTAGAAGAGGAGACTTCCAGAGATGTCAAGTTTTTGAAATCTGCTAAAAATTCTGGAAGTGGGGCAGAAAAGTTGTTACCATTCAAACGAATAATTGAGAGGGACTTAAGATTTCGTAAAGATGAATTAATAGGGCCTGGAAGATTGCAATTTGACAAGCTCAACACTCTTAAATTTGGCAATGAAGATGATAAGACCGGACACCACTTGTTACCTTGTGCTGATATAGTTACATCGTCAAGATAAAGTTCGGTAAGCTTTGAAAGATTCTGAACAAGCATATTTAAATTTGGTTTCTCAAGATAAAGGCTATTGTTGATAGATAAATCAAGAGTAACCAACCTTCTCAAATGCGAAATTGCAATAGGAATCTGCTCAGCAAAGCCAGCATTGGATAGATTCAAATAACTCAAATTCGTAAGCTTGCCAAACTTCGATGGAATCTGAGAATTGCCGAAGCCGTTATATGCCAAACTCAGGCTCTGGAGATGTTGAAGACTGAAGAGGGTGTTTGAATTGTCAAGTCCACCCGAGATTGATTCATTGGTCAGGTCGAGACCAATAACATGTCCCTCATTACAGGTTATGCCTTCCCAAGAACAGCAATCAACTCTTCGATTCCACTTAACAAGTTTTGTGGACATAGTAGGATCGAATGTAAGGTTGTTCTTCAATTGCAGCAACAAGGACTTCTGATTGCTACTACATTGGCCAGACAACCCAAAGACAGAGATGGCGAGGAAAAGTGAGTAAATGGCCATCAAGAAAAGCCACGATAAGACTGCAGGAAGTCTCATTGGAAGCTGTTATAAGAGACAACCTTACAATAAAGAATCTAAGAGCTAGATTGTGATATTAATGTGGTTGTTGCCTAATTTCTTTTGAGTGTGATGAAATTTATAGATGGGGGTTGTGGCTCCGAGTAGCTGATCATGTGCATGCTGAAAATATAATGGTTCCACTAACACGACTTTTTGACCAGTGACTTTGAGCCGTACGTGGCCGACCAAGAAGAAGAAGCAAGAGAAAGAAGATGACCTTATAGAGTGCGTTTTTCGAGTGCTTTGTGAGGGTTTCTTGGCTCCTGGCATACGCTTTGAATCATTGGTCTTCCATTACAAGTGGTCAAAAAGTTGAAAGTTGGGTCATAGAAAGCCGGAAAAGAGGAATGTGGAAGACAAGTGGTGGTGGGGGAATTCCTACCGGTTCTGGCCGGCACGGCAACGTTTTGGAGAGAAATAAGGTACTATCTTATTTATTTTCTTTATTTTTCATCCATAAAGCATTAAAAAATAATCCTAACAAAATTATCACGTAGTCTAACTTTTCTTTTCTAACCTGACTTCTTATTTATTTATTTCTCATTAACTTTATTTAAATTTATTCTTGATCAGTTAAGAGTGAGTACTCAAAAAGTCCTTACTCTTTTTCTCAACATCAATAAAGTATTATAACTCAGGCTTTCTATGAAAGGGCATGTACATATCATATAACATACAATATGTTAGAATTTTGACTCAAAATTGAGTTAGGTGGTATGAATTGAATAACATTAAATTCGTTATTCGTTTATCCAATATTATCTTATATGAAACCTTATGCTACAGAAATTAGTATATGCTCCTTTTTCTATCTTCTTGTCACCATTTGAGGTGTTAACTTGCTGTTTTCTATGCATCTTCTTGTCGAATGGTTTTGAGTCCCAATGCTCTCTTTGAGGACGACAACAGAAATATTGCACCTATCTTTACTGTATATTGCTGAAATGGTTTTTATTTCTGGTTTCCTGAACTCAAGAAGTTGCCAATTAAGGAAAGTCTGTGGTTGATAACTCCTCTGTATTGCATCAATAAACTGGGAGGCATTGCTCCTCATAGCAATGACTAGTGCCTCGGCCTCGGCCTCTGATTTCTATATCTACATCTCTGATGGTATTCTTTTACTGAGTGGAAGCAATTTCACTTGACAAATTATTAGCAAAAAGATGTACTTGAGTCAGATTCTTGCACTTGCTGAAAATTGGAATTGGTCCATTGAAATTGTTTAATGACACATCCAAATAGATCAATATTTGTGTAAGGCCAGCCATTGAACTTGGAATTGATCCACTAAATCCATTAAACGAAATGTTTAAATAGACCAATTGTGTGAGGCCCGCTATTGAGCTTGGAATTGATCCATTGAGATGGTTGTATGAAATGTCCAAAGATAAATTGTGTGAGACTCTCAATGGAGTCTAGAATCGATCCAATGAAATTGCATCATTTAAGATTCAAATAACTCAAATTCGCCAGCTTTCCAAACTTTGATGGAATATGAGAAGATCGAGTTGAAGTCGTTCTCAGCCAAACTCAGGTTCTAGAGATGTTGAAGACTAAAGAGGCTGATTGGAATTTTTAAGTTCACCCAAGATGGATTCACTGCTTATGTTGAGACCAATAACAAGTCCCTCATTGCAGGCTACACCTTCCCAAGAACAGCAATCAGCCCTTTGATTCCACTTAACAAGTTTTTTGGACATTGCAAGGTCGAATGTAAGGTTGTTCTTAAATTCGAGCAACAAGGACTGTTGATTGCCCATACATTGGCCAGACGCCACAAAGACGAAGAAGTTGAGGAAAAGTGTGCACATGGGCACCAAGAAGAGCCTTGAAAAGAAGGGAGTTTCATGGCTTTTGGCCTGTGGCTTTGAAAGTGTGGAATGGGAGGTGGAAGAAGAAGAAGAAGCAAAGTCAGGAAAAGAGAGAGGTTTCGAAAGATAGAGATGGTCAGTGACTCCATGTCTGATAGTCCATGCTATATATGTACGATATTGTACGGGAATTACAACAATCATTGCAAAATAAAAATTTTCAATTTTCATACAAAATATTTTAACTTTTCCACTTGTTAAAAAAAAAAAAATCATACTTTTTTTTCTACGCTATTGAATTAAAATCCTAGATAACTTAATTGTAGGAGATACTCATTAAAAAAAAACATATTCTTTCAAATTAACACCAAATTTGCAATGTTCCTCGATTGCATCAATGTTTTCTCAAACTACAAAAAAGCAATTTTGTCTTGCAAAAAAAAATAATAATTATACAAAATTTTCAATAAGATGAAGTACCCATATAATTTGAAAATAAACACAAAAATTTTAATTTTTCTTTAAAAGAAAAACAAAAAAAAAAAAAAGAAAGTTGAAGATGTAACCACCTCAAGGTCACGAGGTGGTTCAGCCACTCATGGCCAAAAAAAAGAAGTGGTTAAGCCACCCTAATGGTGCAAATCAAGTTCAACCACCCCTATATGGCCAATGGGAGGGTGGGAGAGTTTGGCGACCAAGGGGTGGTTTTAATCAATTTTTAGTTTTTTTTTTTATTAAAAAAAATATATATATATTATTAATGCTTCTTTTGTCATTTGAGGTACATTGCAATTTTTTATAATTTGGAAGGGTTGATGCAATCTTTAATTCGGACTTGAAGGTACATTGCAAATTGCTTATTAATTTGAAGAGAGTATGTCTAATTTTTCAGAAAAAATATAATAAAACCATGGAGTCCATGGACCACATTTAACTATATGCCATATGGCTAACCAGTAGCAGGCTGGCAGCCTATATATAGTGTAGACAAGTTGAAGTCACATAACATAACGCAACGATCTTTGGAAGAAATGGTCTATGCTTCCTCCCCGCGTCTGCACCCTCTTACATCAAAGCCACACCCTTCAATTTTTCAAACATCACACGGCGTCTACGATGAACTCATGGACATGTACGCTGGTGGTCGAGCGTTGCACTCGGGAAAAAAACTCCACGCCCACTTCATCATCACTGGCTTGGCTCGTTTAACCCGTTTTGCCGCCAAGCTCATTGCCTTCTACGTGGGATGTGGAGAACCTTCCTATGCTCGCAAACTGTTCGATCAAATTCCCGTAACAAATGCACGCCGCTGGATCGTCCTTATTGGGGCCTACGCTCAATACGGCTTTTATGAAGAGGCTCTGGGTCTGTTCCGTGAGATGCAGGAGCAAGGCCTGAGACCCAACGAGTTTGTCATTCCCAGCACTCTCAAAGCCTGTGGGCGCGTCTCAGATAGGGAAACCGGGGAGAAAATACATGGTGTGGTTTTGAAGTGTTCGTTTGAATCCGATGCTTTTGTTAGAAGTGCATTGATTGATATGTACTCAAAATGCGGTTTAATTGAAAAGGCGAGGCGAGCATACGATGCAATGGTTGAGAAGGATTTGGTGGCTTTGAACGCTATGGTTTCAGGCTATGCTCAACATGGGTTTGCTAAAAAAGCACTGGGCTTGGTGGAAAAGATGCAGGCTTTAGGAGTCAAGCCTAATGTGGTGACTTGGAACACCTTAATTGCTGGGTTTTCGCAAAAGGGTGATGAAGTAATGGTCTCTGAACTTTTTAATTTGATGCGTAGCAATGGGGTTGAGCCTGATGTGGTCTCTTGGACTTCGGTTATATCAGGGTTTGTGCAGAACTTTCGAAATGAGGAGGCATTTGCCACTTTTAGAAAGCTGTTGGATCATGGGTTCTATCCAAAGTCAGCTACAATAAGTAGTCTCTTGCCTGCTTGTGCAACTGCGGCCAATGTGAGGCGAGATTCATGGGTATGCACTGGTGATTGGAGTTGGGGATGATATATTTGTAAGGAGTGCCCTTGTTGACATGTATTCAAAATGTGGTTTTATAGCCGAAGCAAGGAATTTGTTCCATCGGATGTCTAAGAGGAACATAGTTACTTGGAATTCAATGATATTTGGGTATGCTAATCATGGGTATTGCAATGAAGCGATTGAGCTTTTCAATCAGATGGAAAAGGAAGAGGAAAGAAGCTTGATCATCTGACTTTCACAGCGGTTCTCACAGCATGTAGCCATGCTGGAATGGTTGAACTTGGACAAAGTCTGTTTCACTTGATGCAAGAAAAGTATGGGATGGTTCCCAGATTAGAACATTATGCATGCATGGTGGATCTTCTTGGTAGAGCAGGAAAACTTGCTGGAGCTTATGATATGATTATGAAAATGCCGGTTGAACCTGATTTATTTGTATGGGGTGCACTATTAGGGGCATGTAGGAATTATGGGAATGTTGATCTTGCTAAAGTAGCAGCTAAGCATTTGTCAGAGCTTGAACCTGACAATGCAGGAAACAATTTACTGCTGTCAAATTTGTATGCTGATGCTGGGAGTTGGGGAAATGTGGCAATGCTGAAGACGACAATGAAGAAAAGGAAGTTGAGAAAATTTCCAGGGTGCAGTTGGGTAGGGGCAATCTGACACATATGCATCACTTTACAAGAAGCTATATAAATCTTCATCCAGAGCAGAAGGAAATCTTGGGGTATCTTGCAAGTGATCATCAACCTCATGCTAGCTTTATTCTTATAAAGTTTGCTAACCAGAGCTCCTCCCATCTGAATCTTTTAACAGATTTGCTTTTGCGTTATCCATGGTTTGAGTTCTAACGAATGCCTCCAAATGAAATCTACAGCAAGATGACAATTGTCCATCGGCTGGCTCTGGTGGACAATCAACCCTCTGCAACCAAATTGAAGATGTGAGACAAGAGGGCCCATTTAAGAATTACCTCGAGGTGCTGGGGATGAAGAAGACATAGAAACACTGAAGACAGCTAGAGAGAAATCTAATAGAAATGCAAATTCATGAAACTGCATCAAGCAGTGAGCTATTGTTTGTTTAGAAACCTTTAGCATGACCTTTCCCTTTGAGGGCCATCTTCAGATGTCATGGGTTTGGGCTTCGTACAGCCCAGCTTAACATGGACTTAACCCCTCAGCCACTGAGTAACACTACTCACTGCTTCCCCAACCCTATGAGCTTGCTTAAGACAATATAGGCAGCCCAGTCGTGATTGCTTCAACCCAGTATTTAGGGTGGGCTGGGCTCATTTATTGCACCCTCTGAATATATTAGCAGGGATTAAATATTCTTACTGAATTCCTAAATATGTTTCTGCAAGTAAAGTAAACTTCTTCAATGGTAGTTAAAAGTTGTATATATATAAGTAAAGCTTCTCACCAGTGTTATAAATGTTTTAGCATTAAATGATTTACCTTCAATAGGCAAGTATATAGAAGTTGTAGGCATTCATTGACAAAATCCAACCTTGTGATCAATTCTATCATACTCTTTTTACTAACTTAAGCATCAAAGACTTTTTTCCGTCAACTAGTCCCGATAAGTTTCTAGTTATTTCTTCTTACCTTGCAGGCGTCCGTTGGCTCAATTCGACCGTACAACCAACTTTATCGTCAATATTGTTCAATAAGAAAAGATAAAAATGAGTTTAGAAGGGTCAAATGCAAGAGAATCTAGAAAAGTACATATTCACTCACGTTCACATGCCTCACAAGCCCTAAGGATTATGCTTCAGTGTTTTTGGCTAATGTTGGCATCAAATATTAACCTACAAGGATCGAGAAAAAGTGACCCTCTTAGGGAATTATTTCTTTAAAGGCAAATTTTCTGGTATTGAACAAGTATTCCATTGTTAGGAAGATTTGTTTGAGTTTCCTTGTTGATGTAGACACTTCAGATTAGCTGTTATCTTTTTATGAACCATAAATATATTACAGTCGTTTATCTATAAAAAAAAAAAACTTTAACCCTTCATGGGGATAAAAGTAAGCCAATAGCATTTTCCTTTTCGAGCTCTTTAACAACTTGTGTTGGAAATGTTATATACATACAACCACATTTTTCTTCTTTATTATTTGTTAAAATAATAATTAAGTAATTAAATTTATTTATTTCTATCAATTTAAGCTTTGAGAATAATTGATAATTTAATATAGTATCAGAATCAAAGGTCTTGAGATCGAAACTTATCTCCGTCAATTCACTCATTTAAGTTAAATATCGGTAATTTAACATTCCTCATAAACAATGTTTTGAAGGGACAATTTAGAGGCAAATTTGCTTGAAACAATACATACTGTAGAAATAAGTAAATTTGAAAACCAAAGTAAGAGACCAAGCAATAATAGTGACTAGACCAGTGTGGCGTCCTACATCGTTTGAATATAGAGATGAAGATGTGCTTATATGTATACATACACTCTTCATAATAACAACGCGTTTTAAAGCCATGATTGTTATAATCTCATCAGAACTTTGTAGGTTAAGTAAGTTTATGCGAAAGTAGTATCAAAATAGGTGACGTCGTGAGACGTCTAGTTCGGTGAACTTAAAAGCAGACAATATTGTATGTCATCGAGAATGAGACGTTACAACCAGAGCCACAGGGCCGGCCCAATGGCTAGGCCACTTAGGCCATCGCCTAGGGCTCCCAATAAATAAGGTCCAAAATGTTTTTTAATAAGGTTCCAAAAAAAATTTAATAAGGCCTATTTTTTTTTTTTTTAACTTAAGGCCCTTTTTAAAAAAATAAGGCCTTAATATGATAAGCCCATTGTAAAATAAGACCAATTGGCAATTAACTCAAAAAAAAAACAAATATGCCACATCATTTTATTTTATTTTTTTTGTCTTTTTAATCCCCCTCTCCTCTCTCTCCTACAAAGGAGAGAGAGCATAATTCCTTTGTCTCAAAAAATAACGAATACTAGCATCTCTCTCTCCCCACTCCCCCCCCCCTCCTCCCTTCCTCTTCTTCCTTTTCTTCTCTTCGTTTCTTCCTCTCCTCCTCCGCGATATATCCCTGCCAATTTTCAAATAGGTTTTATTGTTCTATTTTTGTAATTTATTTTATTATAATCCTTTTTTTTTTTATAAATCATATTTGTTTTATTTGTTAATATTTTTAATCAAGCATGTATACTAGAAAATATGCATCTAGATATGAAAATACTTAAAAGAGAGAGAGAGAGAGAGAGAAATAGAAAAATTGATTGAATCTCAAATAGGGCTTTAAAAAATTTGTTATTAGCAATAAACAAAATATTAAAGATAATTTAGAGAAAAACTCATAAATGAATATTAAATTCATCAAAAATAATTATTTTATTAGAAGATAATGAAAATATTATTGATGCCTCTAACTTTATTATTACAAATATTTATAACCATAATAAAATGCAACTAGCTAATGAATAAACTTAAAAGTTAAATTTAAAAGGCAAAAAATAACAATGAATATATTACTAACCAAAATGAAAATAATAATAATATTATAAAAGTACAATAATATTATTAAAATAAATATTATTTAACTAATATTTAAATATTTAAAAAAATAAGGCTCAACTCCAAAATTTTGCTTAAGGCCCGGCCCTACGGAGCCATCAAACCCTCTATGGTCTCTCTTTTTACTCATATATGCATTCCAAAAAGTAATTCCCCTCAGTCAACAAGCTGATATAGTAGCTTGACCCATTCTGATCTTTATAGAGGTTGTTGTCACTTAAACTGTTGACATAAGAATCGGCAACACCACCTGTTCCCCAAGGCCCAAACTGGCATCTACCTATCTTTGACTAAATGGTTCAAAGAAGAACTGTTTTAGTTGAAAAAATGAACGAAAGAAACATTGTAGAAGCGTTTTAGTTGAAGTATATTAATTACCCAACTAAATAACATCAATAAAATGCAATTTCCATTTATTAATAGTTGGTTGGTTGTTTTTTTTGTTTTTTGTTTTTATTTTTTTAAAACTATTGGTTACGAGATATACATCAAGATATGTTAAGCGGTTGACATAGGTTTTGTTTGGGTCCCAAAAATAACAAAATTAGGTATCCAATTCGATAAAAATAATTAAAAAGAAAAAAAAAAAAAGGGAATTGATATTGAAAGAAAGCTTAGAAAATAGCTATTTGGCGGAATACATTCTACTGCTTTCTCATTAAATATAAATAGGTAAAGATATACAAGTATAATCAAACATCAAGATTAAGAAGATAATTTTGATGTGATGATTATCTAAGATAATTACTTACAATTAGAGTCTTAATACATAAGAGAGAAAGATATACAAGTATAATCAAACATCAAGATTGAGAAGATAATCTTGATGTGATGATTATCTAAGAGAGTTACGTACAACTAGGAGTCCTAATACATAAGAGAGAATTAGTCTAAGGTAATCACAAGTGTTGTCATTGAATGCAATCAATCTTGTTTAGAGAGATCTGATTGAGTTCAATGACAATATTACAAATAGGAGTTTCTGTGCCAATAGGATTTATAGTCGTTTGCTTGTGTTCTTGTTATCTTGTACTTCCTTAACAGATATATGCAATTTCTTGATCACCGAAAGAAGGAAAAGACAGAAAATAGTCTAAGAGCCCTACCCTCTCCTTGTTATTTTAGCTATTAATAGCCCTACCCTCTTTTCTCCTTAGTCTTTTGCAAATTGTATTTCTGATATTAGTTTAACTCTATCTTCCTTTCAAAGTTGGAATGCTTTGAAAGTGTCCAGATGTGCCAATTTTAGGGCACATGCTTTAACTAAATGGGCCGCTTCCAATTATGTTTTTGGAAGCATTCCCACAGGATCTCCTATTATCTCTTCCATTCGGATCAGAAATGGAAAAGATTCACCCCTGTAGCCTTTCTCCTCATTCAATTAGAAAAAAAAAAAAGAAGCATAGCTAGTGTGTAATACATGGAAACAAACCATCTCCAGTTCATTTGGTGTATTGGAGACTGGATGTATCCAGTTAGTTATAGTGAATTGATATTTTTGCTTTTTACTTTTTGAGTGGACTAAAATATTCTTGCACTATAACTAATGGTATATTATCCAATTCATTTGAATGGGAAAAGATCCTAATTATATATATATATATACACACACACACACTTTAAGAAAGGCTTTTCTTTTTATATGAATCTTTAGATATTTTGAAAATACACATAAGTAAAATAATTTTGTGTCATTTGCGTATTCTAGTGAAGATGTTCTTAGTTTTTCTATTCATTTTTTCATCTAAGTTAACGGATGATTTGGGTAGTGCAAGCAAATTAAAATTGTTAAAGCATATTTTTAGACAGACAATTGAGATAACCTCAACTAGAAGAGGAATTGTACGAGGAGTCTCGAATGATTAAGTCAATATTTTGCTTTACGGAAAAACCCAAATGAAGGGAGCGGAAAAAAGAAAATGTATGTAATATGTATCCCTTTAAATGAGAGATGCATGATAATACTGATGTCAACTGCATACAATTTTTCTTGTTGATTGACGACATTTCATGTGGAGAAGATCACGATGTGGTCTGAATATTTTTCATGTAAAGGTTGTGTGATCAGGCATTAAGGATTGTTTGTATCCATTCCATATACTAGAACTTTAAAACATAATTCAAGTAGTTGGGCATTAGGTGATAAAAGAGTGGTACTTTGTAAATTAAAAAAAAGGGTTGTTACTTATAAAAGAAAATTTTAAAATATGAATATAAACATTATGTCAAATTATTTAATACCCTAAAGCCTAAACTAATCGTATTGAATTATACTAACAATGCTTACATTCTTTTATTCTTAGAAAAAAAAAATGCTTACATCCTTTTATTATTATTAATTTTAAAATTCTAAAACGAAAAAGTAAAAAGTAAAAAAAAAAAAAAAAATTTACTGGCATTTAAAGCAGTGAATCTAAGGAGCTGACGTGTCAGTCACACAGAGTTCTTTTGGAACACGAGCCAACACCAAACATCGTTATCCGCCCTCGCCATATCCCTACATCAGTCGGTTATCACTTGGTCAATTACCCCTAATCTTGAGGAATATATATGCGAAATCAATTATTTCAGATATTCCGAAAATATATAAAATAATAGGAAAATAATTTAACCATTATTATCACTGTATTTAATCGTCCTTGGCTTTTGCATTGGAACAAAACCCTAAGGGTTCTTGCAAAGGCCCAAATCGCCGCCATTGATCTAAGCCGTCCGTGCTAGCTCGCTTGCTCTCTTGGACTCTTTGCTATTTTGATCTTGCTAGAACCATTCCTCAGCTTTGACACTGTTTTCTCTGATTTTCTCGCAACGCTTGTTGTTCTTGTGTTTGTATTAGTTGTTGGAATTTTTTTTTGAGTTTACACCGTTGGGCAAAACTTGGTTTTGGGGTCGGTAACCTGGGATTGTGATATGTTTTTGATGGTTGATTGTATAGTTTTGGAGTTGGGAGTAGGTTTGGTAGCTAAAATTTTGGGTTTTGATTAGGTTGAAAGTGAGAACTTTGGGGTTGTAAATATGGGGGATAGGGTGTTTTGGTGGTAAAGTTTTGATTTTGGGATTGTTTTAGGGTTTAGCGTTTGGTTATGGCAAGTGGGTGTTGATCAGTTCGCGGTATTGTTGAGAGGGTGATGATCAATTTGAGGTTTTGAGAATGTTGAGTGAAGTGGGAAGGAGACCGATGGTTGCAGGTAACGAGGGATCGTTTGGGGATGACTTGGAGAAGGAGATAGGGTTGTTGCTCCGCGATCAGCGTAGTCGTCAAGAGGTCGATGATCTTGAGCGCGAGCTTAGTTTGTATAGAAGTGGCTCAGCTCCTCCAACTGTGGAGGGTTCATTGAGTGCTGTTGGCGGGTTGTTTGCTGGTGGCAGTGGGGGAGGCGGAGGTGGTAGCGCCCTTCCGGAGTTTGCTGCAAGTAAGAATGGGAATGGGTTTGCGTCTGAGGAGGAACTGAGGTCTGATCCAGCTTATCTTTCGTACTATTACTCGAATGTGAATCTGAACCCTCGGCTTCCGCCTCCTTTGCTTTCGAAGGAGGATTGGAGGTATGCACAAAGGATGAAAGGGGGGAGTTCAGTGTTGGGTGGGATAGGAGATAGGCGGAAAGTGAATAGGGCCGATGATGGTGGCGGTAGGTCGTTGTTTTCCATGCCGCCAGGGTTTAACACGAGGAAACAGGAGGGTGAGCTTGAGTCCGACAAAGGACGTGGCTCTGCGGAATGGGGTGTTGATGGACTGATTGGTTTGCCAGGTTTGGGACTCGGAAGCAAACAAAAGAGCCTCGCTGAAATCTTTCAGGTCATTTGCTCTTTTGACTGTTCAGAATTTTAGTCAACTGTCCTTGTCACTCGGATCATTGTTTTTGTGCAATTATTTGTTGATGGTAGTTTGAGTATCAAAGTATTATTTTTCCCTTGGATTGTCTGCTGTTTACTTTATTGCTTCCTCCATTGATCTTTGACATGAATATATTGCTTATCTTTCCAGGAAATTGTTTATGTGATTGAAAATTTAGCTAATTGAACCGTATCTTGGGGACACAGATGTGTCTGCCAGGTTGGTTAGCACTTTGGTATGAAATTCTAATTTGTATCTTCACTATATATATATATATATATATATATATTTCTTTTTGATAAGTGAACAAAATATCATTAAAAGCTCAAACAGCGCAACTGATCAAGTACGCGTATACTTGAGAAACACCTAGTTAGTAAGAGAGAACAAGTCAAGAAAATCATCGACTCTTCACTATTGTTGCATGATTTGTATCTATGATCAATTTGAAATTCAAAATCTTTTGGAAGTTGTATGCTACAAATTGATTTTAGTGTAATCAAGAACGGTGTGGTAATTAATTTCAATCAATCATGTCATCTACATAGTATGAATGTCGGACTAATAAACTGTGACACTCCAAAAGGTTAGTCTCACATTAGGAAGAAGAATTGTTACATGGAGTGGGTGGATTCTAAAGGAGCTCATGGGTGCTAATTCCCAATTAGTTTCTACTAGGTGAGAGTGGGCTTAGAGATCTGCAATTGCAACTTGGCTAGTTCTTTTGGAGTGATAGCATAGATGTAGCTAATGCTTTCCCTAGGTAACAATTTTATGAGCTCGTGCTATCACAAAGCAAGTTATAACGTAGCATTTTAAATTTCTCTTTACTTACCTCTTTATTAGATATTGATCATTCAAGACTTCTGATGGCTACAAGCCTTATATTTGAAGTTTATTGGTGATTCTACCTCTGATCATTTACCATTATTTGAATTAAACCACATTGAACACCCCTAAGAGCTTTATGTTTCCAGGTTATGCATAAATACTATGCTCACTTTATGTAATTTTACTTTTATTTTGGGATTGGCAAAACTACACACACGCACTTAGTGGGTCTTGAACCCACAATCTCTTCCTCCATCTTGTTCTATGTGAGGAGGAAGTTCCATTTGAATCAGAGCTCATTGGCATCTCATGCTGCTTTTCTTGTTTCCCAATATCTGAATTTTTGGATTTTGTGTGGTGTGTGCTCATGCTTTCAGGCCCAGGTCCATATAGTCTTGATGAGACTTTGTCATTGTTCATCAACTGCTAGAATTTAGTTTACATGCAAGTTGAATCCTTTGTTTCTGGGAATACCATGAAAAATGATTAGGAAATCATATAGTAATGAAATCCCATAGTTGTAGAAATTTCCCAGTCTACATCTAGTGCTGGACTCTAGTTCCTGATACGTGGAAAGGCATATGTTCATTTTTCGCCCCTTTTGGAAATTGATAGTCTCAGGTTAGATTAATATATGTATATTAGGTCACTATTTTAAACTCATGACACTTTTTCTCTCAATCTTAATCAGATGTGTGCATGTATGTTAGATGCCAATTTTGAGTTGGCTACTCTTTTGATTACTTTAGACTTTCAAATCTGCCAAAGAATATATCATCCTTTATATTTAAGGATGATTGTTAACCATGAATTTTTATTTTGAATCTCTTCTACTCTCTGCTATTGGTTATAGTAAGACCTTTCTCAATTTTCTGTGTTCAACGTAGTAATGTTGTTGAACCAACTGTTTCTTTAATTTTTGTGCAAGGCATATGCCTTTTGAACTGAAATTATGGAACTGCTGTTCTTTGTTTGTGTGCACATCTTGCTTATTACCATCAAGTTTGGTATGGTACATTGTTACACTGATGTGCAAGCTCTTCCTTGTTTGAATAGTTTACTCTTTTTTGTTTCCTGTGATTTTTTCCTTTAGTGATTTAGAATTTAGTATCTGTGCAGGATGACTTGGGGCGTCCATCTCCTGTTACTGGACTTCCATCTCGTCCAGCCAGCCGTAATGCTTTTGATGAAAATGTTGAAACGCTAGGATCTGCTGAAGCCGAGCTAGCTCATTTGCCCGTGAATTGAAAACTTCTGATGCTTTGCGATCTGGTGCAAATGGTCAGGGCTCATCTGCTGTCCAAAATATGGGGCCTCCTTCTTCATATACTTATGCTGCTGTTCTAGGGGCGTCCTTGTCAAGAAGCAACACTCCAGATCCACAACTTGTTGCTAGGGCTCCTAGCCCTTGCCCTACTCCTATTGGTGGAGGCAGAGCGGGCGTGTCTGAAAAAAGAGGCATTACTAGTCCGAACTCATTCAATGGTGTCTCATCTAGCATCACTGATTCTGCAGATCTGGTAGCTGCTTTATCTGGCATGAACTTGTCAACAAATGGTGTGCTGGATGATGAAAACCGTTTGCCATCCCAAATTGAACAGGATGTAGACAATCAACAAAATTATATGTTTAGTTTACATGGTAGTCAGAATCATATCAAGCAACATCCATACCTAAAGAAGTCGGAATCTGCACATTTACATATGCCTTCTGTTCCTCAATCAGCAAAAGTATCTTACTCTGATTCGGGTAAGGGTAATGGGCCTGGGTCAGACCTGAACAGCTCGTCCTTAGATAGGCATGTGGAACTACAGAAGTCTGCTCTTTCTTCTAATAATTCGTTCTTAAAAGGATCTACTAATGGTGGAGGTGGCTTAACTGCTCAGTATCAGAATGTAGATGGTACAAATTCATCATTTACTAACTATGGTTTGAATAGTTACAACATAAATCCAGCTTTGGCTTCCATGATGGCTAACCAACTTGGAACTGGTAATCTGCCACACTTGTTTGAAAATGTTGCTGCAGCATCTGCTATGGGAGCCCCTGGGATGGACTCGAGAGTTCTTGCAGGAGGCTTGCCTTCTGGAGCTGCTGCATCTGAAGCACATAATCTTGGTAGAATGGGTAACCAAATGACAGGGAGTGCTGTTCAGGCACCATTTGTTGATCCAATGTATCTTCAGTACTTGAGATCATCTGAGTATGCAGCACAATATGCTGCTCTCAATGATCCCTCTATGGATAGAAACTACTTAGGTAACTCATACATGAATATACTTGAGCTCCAGAAGGCTTATCTGGGGCTCTTCTTTCCCTCAGAAGTCTCAGTATGGCGTTCCATTAGGCAGTAAGTCTGGTGGGTCTAATCATCATGGCTATTACGAAATCCTGCATTTGGTGTCGGCATGTCTTATCCTGGAAGTCCAATGGCAGGTTCTGTTATTCCTAACTCTCCAGTTGGACCTGGTAGTCCTATAAGGCATAATGAGCTGAACATGCGATTTCCTTCTGGCATGAGGAACTTAGCAGCAGGGGTATCATGGGAGCCTGGCACCTTGATGCCACTGGAATGAACATGGATGAAAGCTTTTCCTCACTTCTAGAAGAGTTTAAGAGCAATAAAACTAAGTGTTTTGAACTTTCTGAAATTGTTGGTCACGTTGTTGAATTCAGGTATGTACTGCTTAAAGATTTTATTGTGGACTATTGATCTGATTAAAAAAAAAAAAAAGATATTATTTTTTTTTGAAAAGTAAAAAAAAAATAAAATCTTTTTTTTTTTTTTTGAAGTTGTTATTGTGGACTATTGTTATAAAAAAATAAAGATTTTATTGTGGACTATTGTTATACTACAAATTCTGAAGTTGCTTTTTTGGTTTTATATCTTTTATGAGCAGTGCGGATCAGTATGGGAGCCGATTTATTCAACAGAAACTTGAAACAGCTACAACAGAAGAGAAAAACATGGTTTATCAGGAAATCATGCCCCAAGCTCTTGCTTTAATGACTGATGTTTTTGGTAATTATGTTGTTCAGAAGGTAACCAGCATTCTTACTTTTTTTACAGACATATTTAGTTGTGCTTGTGGAACTCTTTAGTTGATTTATTAAGTAACACTTGGTGGTTGAATACAGTTTTTTGAGCATGGACTTCCAACCCAGAGAAGGGAATTGGCCAACAAGCTTTTTGGTCATGTACTGACACTTAGCCTTCAAATGTATGGTTGTCGGGTGATCCAGAAGGTAGCAATAATTTTTTGACTTGGCAGCAATTTCATGTTATTATTTCGTGCAAAGAAATGTTCAGTTATCCATCTCTATACTTTGTTGTGAAAGTCATGCCACGAACACTTCCCATCATCTTGGTTTAACTGTTTAATTATTTCTTCTGGTAGTTTTGGTGTAATAATTCTTTCTGACGATAGATTTCATTGGATTCTGCAATTTTGGTCAATTTAGGACTTTTAATCTCCGAAATTTGGCTGTAATTCTTTTATTGATCAGGCATGCAATATAGTTATTTTGACACAAATGTAGAGCTATTGTACTTTAATATGGAGCTTCATATCTATGGATGTGTTTGAGACTGATATCCTTGCCCCAATGTTCGCTATCACTTTCATTATCATGCTATATGAGTAAGAGAGGCTGTGTTGATCGCTACCACATGCATTGATCTTTACCTAATTTTCTGTAAAGACTAAAATGTTTTGATTATTTGAGTGTTTTATGGAAGTTTCTGGTGCTAACGTGATTTGTTTAACTGTTCAGGCAATAGAAGTTGTTGATCTGGACCAGAAGATCAGAATGGTTGAAGAGCTTGATGGTAATGTCATGCGCTGTGTTCGTGATCAGAATGGGAACCATGTCATTCAGAAATGTA
Organism: Carpinus viminea; assembly: GCA_013348765.1. Classification (NCBI taxonomy): domain Eukaryota; kingdom Viridiplantae; phylum Streptophyta; class Magnoliopsida; order Fagales; family Betulaceae; genus Carpinus; species Carpinus viminea. The sequence goes on along the minus strand of CP054668.1, from coordinate 4,274,865 downwards.
TTGAATGTGTTCCGGAAGATGCAATTCACTTTATTGTCTCAACATTCTTTGATCAAGTTGTCACCCTTTCCACCCATCCGTATGGTTGTCGGGTGATACAGGTTGAGAAACTATTTACAGTTAGTGCAGATTTTGATTATCTCGTTTGAACTGTTAAGAACTATAGGTTATATAAAACAATGTCTTTCATATGGCAGAGAGTACTAGAGCACTGCAATGACCCAATGACGCAAAGTAAAGTTATGGATGAGATTTTAGGAGCTGTTAGCATGCTGGCACAAGATCAGTATGGCAACTATGTTGTTCAGGTTCACGATCTTTCCTGTTTGTTTCTGCTCGAGTAATACATATGCTTCAGTTCTTGTAATGGGAGTAATATGACTTATAATATCATGCTCTTTGTTATATTTGGGCTATGGGTTTCTTGTTCTGTGCTGTTTAACAGATGCAGGCTTTCTCTTGAGATGCTTTGATGTGGTAATAATGGTTTTAATTTTGTTGCTGTACTTGTTATGTGCCATCCTAATTACTCTCAAGTCCTTCAAGTCTGTTATTTCCATCTTTAATTGCTACTGTCTACTCTGTTACGTTTCCGTGTTCCCTCATCTTTTGTTGCAAAGCCATTATGGTTTGAGATTTGTTTTCGCATCTTCTTATACTTTAATTGCTAATTGGATTTGGAGCCACTATTGTGTTAAAATTGTAACATCACATAGCTGTTTGTCACTTATTTTGTGGCCAAGCTTATACTATCAGGGACTTTTGAATTTATTTAGATGTTTGCTCCAAGAGTGTTGAAGAATTCAGTATATGTGGAACCCTGTTAGAGGTGGATAATTATCTATGCTCGTGTCTTAGATGCCAGCTCCTCTTGTTTCATTTGATGAATAGACATGCCAAAGTTTTCTTTGTAGAATACTGCTTTATAGTCCTAGATGTTCTGAAATTTTGGTCCTTCCAGATTTGTCTAGTTAGTATAATCTGTTTCAGTTTTCACAGATGCTTCTCTCATTGATCTCTTAATTTTTTTAACAGCACGTGCTGGAGCATGGAAAACCTCATGAACGTTCTGCTATTATCAAAGAATTAGCTGGAAAGATAGTTCAAATGAGTCAACAGAAATTTGCCTCCAATGTTGTGGAGAAGTGTTTAACTTTTGGTGGTCCTACTGAACGTCAGCTACTAGTTATTGAGATGCTTGGTTCTACTGACGAAAATGAGCCGCTTCAGGTATGTCCTTTCTCTACATGCCGTTAAAGAGAATCTACTAAATGTATGTGTTGAGAAAGAAGTTTCTGGTTTGAGAACTTGGGGGGGTTTAGAGTAGAGTGCCCAAAATGTTCTGTCACCATTAAATTTTTTTGTACATGGTGGATATCTAGTGCTCTCCAATCAACTTTTTGTATCTTTTAGAGAGGATATGCAAGCCCCTTGAGATGTAACTGTTACATAGGGTGGTGGAATGGTGATATTGTGCTACACGTCTGGTCTTTTTTCTGCTGCAAGTGCACTGTGGACTTGCAAAAATATTCTGTGTGACAGGCTTCAGATTTCCAGAAGATGGTATCTTTTAGAAACTGAAGCTGGGTTGCCATGATCTCTTGAAAGTTGAGCTTTGGTTTACGCCTTTTTGAGATGACAGGAAAGTAGATCCATGGATGAGAAGATACAATGCTTTTATCAGGCTTTTATTCTTTTGTTTTTGGGCCTCTTCTACGTCAAACTGAATCTTGACCTACCTTGTCGCATTAGAAGGTTGGAGTAGGACAGGACATTGGGTTTACATGAAAAAGTGATGAAGTTTTTGAAGCTGATGCCTCAAGATTTTTAAACTGGATTTTCTATGTTATCTGTTAAGTAGATCGTTTTTTTGTTTTTGTTTTATTTTTATTTTTATTTTTATAATTTCCATGGATTATTTGAGTACTGTGATTAGAAAATTGTAGCATTTCCTTTATTCATACAAGTGTTCTTTACAGTTCAGCATCTCGGCATTAGGTCTGTAATTGATTATGTTGATATAATTTCATGTCCTTTGATTTCTTCATTTAGCTATTTTGGCATGTCCTCAAGAAAATAAAATGATGGTACTGTATTTTTGTTTCTTGCATGATATCTTTGTTATGTATTATTGCTTGCCATTTTTCCTTGTGATCTTTTCCTTAGTTATTTCTTGTTTATTATCCAGGCAATGATGAAAGATCAGTTTGCAAACTATGTTGTACAAAAAGTGCTGGAGACATGTGATGACCAGCAGCGTGAGCTTATACTTTCGCGAATAAAAGTTCATTTGAGTGCATTGAAAAAGTACACTTACGGAAAGCATATTGTTGCGCGTGTAGAGAAACTTGTTGCTGCTGGGGGTATATATTCTTCTTTATTTATTTTTGTCTTCACATATAAGTTTGTTTTTATATGTGCTTGTGAAAAAATTTACTTGTTTTATGTTTGAATGTATTCTCAGAAATGCCTATGTAAATTTGTTTGTAGTTGCATCAGCTTGCATGCATTTATGTTTGGTACAAGTGAGATAGTTGCTATATTTTGTCAACCCTCCCCGTGAGCTTGAACTGATACCTATCTCTTTGAGGTCACTGATGATGCTCCCTGGTTCCTCAGTTTCTGCATTCGTGTTGGTTCACTTCTTGCACATTTCCTGCTTTGCAAATTGACAGTGTGTTTGACCTGGTCTCCGTTCTTATCTCCAAATTTTGATCTTTAGGAAATAAAGTTGCAGCTTTCTGTACTCGTGAAAAGAAAAATAAAAGAATTGCACCATTTCTGGTGATAAATGCAGCATTGAAATCTATAACGCAGTAAAAAGAAACCAAGTTTAACCTGCCGCGGATCTACTGATTACATTGTTTATCTGTAGTTCTAAAATATTATAGTTGATTGATCATACGATTCTTCCATATTATAAAAGCTTGCTAATTTGTCACCTAAATTGCTTGCAGAAAGGAGAATTGCTGCTCAGTCTCCACACCCTGCTTAGGCAGCATAGGGAAAAAGTTCTGTACAGCTAACCGAGGCTAGTGTGAGCTTCATCTTTTCCTCTCTTTCAACCCCGTGTCTAGAGATATGACTCTACCTGTCTATTGAGACAGGAAGGAGCCCAACTGGAAATAAAGTTGTTGCGCTTGTGCTGAAAAACTGTACATTGTGTAGTTTAAGGTTTATACATAGAATCAAGCAAGCCGAGGATCAGATGTTGAATGCAACTGATGCCCCCGCAAAGGAGATAAAAGGACTATACGAGTTTTTAAGGGTGTAAAAATTATGAAATGATGAGGTAGTTTTTCGGGTTAACGCGACTGTACAAATGTTGCCATGTGGAGAGCTGTTTATGTTTAGGTGAGGCCAGAGATGTTCTTAATGTATGGTTATTGACGTTTTTCCCTTTCACTATGAGCCACAATTTTCTTATGCGGTTAAGCATCTTTTGTTCTCCCTTTTCTGAGAATATCTTTTGATGTTGATTCTTGTTTCATTTCTTGTCTTCAATGTATTTTTATCACTTGCTTTTTCTTTGATTCGGCTGTGGGGAAATGTTCCAAGTTTGATTTCTAAATCAAGCCATGAACCTGATATAGAGGGGTCCTACAGTTGACCATGATCAAGTAGTGCCGATCAATAATGGGATTCTTGGCTAGAAAGAAAGGTCAAGTGACATGGACAACCAGCCCAACTTGGGTGGTCGGTTGACCTACCTAACGGATGATGAGATTCTCAGATCGATTTGATTGAATTTTGAAAGGTCTTTCTCAACATTCAGAACGGGGGAGGTCCCCTGTTCAGGCTCTCACTCGAATGGGAACCTTTGCTGATTCAGCTTTTGGAAGAGGAAATGCTGCAACTTTGTCAATCCCTAATGTTGTTTGGTTTAACATTTTGAGTTTCTGATTTTGTGGTTTTAACTTGTATAGTTCGAAAAAAAAAAAAAAAAAGGGATTTCGAAGCGAAGTTGATGAAAATGCTAAAAAGCGTAGATAAATATTTGATAAAATTGTCTTTTATTTAGCAAGTGAAATTGCATTTAAGAACCGGCAGCTATACAGAAGTAAAGTCTCCGCGGCAGTGCGTGGTTTTCATGCTTGCTCAATCGAGCGACGTAGTTAAATGGCAGATGATCGAATATTTCTGCAGCAGAAAAGGTAGACCAACCACAACCAGTGTATTATTCCTTGTAATTTGAGCAACGCCAATGAAGGAGAAGAAAACCGCCAGCTGAAGATGCTGAAAGCAATGGCCAAGGGGTTTGACTTCTTTTGAGCTTTGGAAATTTGGATGAATATGGGAAGACCGCAAAGAGAAAGAGATTCGCATAAAAAGAAACCAAATGGGTTTATATAGAAATATATCCTACACTTGTGCGGATGCTGCTTCGTTTTTGCAGTTCATGCTCTATGCTTTTTCTTGTTTATTGCTGCTTTCACGAGGAAAATCTAAAAGTTTCAAGGATGGACATCAAAAGGGTTTATCTCATCTCAATAAGTAATACAGAAGATCAGGAAACTTTGATTCAATGAGCGAAAAGTGTATATATCTCTACTCTTATTTTGTTATGGAGACAGATTCTAGGTTTTTGTTTTTGGTGTTCAACTTGGAGAAAAGGAAAGGAGACAAAAAACAAAAACAAGATGCTTCATAGCTTCAACAAGCCCTTTCTTATTATTAGTAAGATAGGGTTCCAAACCCGCACTCCAACGAAAAAAAATTACAGGGCGATTGTAAGATGGTTTTGATTCAGGTGCTCATTGTTCTTCAGGTGTTTAGTGCTTAGTTAGCTCTGTAGTTCTATCTTACTTTAGTTGCCGCTACTAATGTGTCTCAACCCCCCAACATGCCAATACTCTCAACTGGTCGCACTAAGGAACAATGACTATTGACTACTTTGGCTTAAGGCTAGATAAAGACATTGGGTATAATTGCTCTAGTTCACTCAGATGCTGTTTTTCATATCGGAAATGCTTCCAAAAACTAAGTGGGAAGTAGCCCATTTTGAAATTGAGTGTGTCCGAGAATTAGCACATTTAGAGACCTTCAAAGTAGTCCAAGAACTGAAAAAGGAGAACTATTGGCAGCAGTCCGCAATCACAGGAGCACTAGACCAGTCCAAGAAGAGGTGACCATGGTTGATGGCCAAGATAGTGAGGAGGGAGTCACTTTTCACAAGAATAGAGGGACAACTATAAGAAGTTGTCAAGCCAACAAGAAGCAAGGCGGCAGAGGCCAAACCAAAAGAAGCTTCTAGTTGTATGCACTTAGGATAGAAGGTGCTAGTGGTGCCTTGAGAGTGTACTTGGCACTTAGTAAAGTTAATAGCAAGATTAAATTAAGTTTAATCTAATAGTCAATATTAATTGTTAAAATTGAATGGTCAGATGTTAATGACCGATGAATTAACAATATTTTCTGTTCATTTCGAAATTATGTCTATTGAAATTGCTAAATTTGTAAGATTAAGTGTTTGTTAAAATCCGATGGTCAAATTTTAATGACTACTGAATTAGAAGTTATTTTCTGTTAAATTACAAGTTTATTAAGAAATAAACATTGAAACGGTTAAATTGACACTCTATATGGTCCATTGCATATCAGTTTAAAACACGTAAATCTCTATTCTTCTATCTCTTGGAATCTTTTTGCAGTTTTAATAACTTGCGTCTTTGTCTCTTGCTAGAATAGAAATTGAGGGTGATTTGGTTTTGTTTCATTTTGTGCAAAATAAGACCAAACTTTTCAAGAGTTTTTAGGCTCCATTGTATCCTATTTGTTGTAACTTAATGCATCCAGTTCAGCGACTCTAAACTTCTAGCCTTGGAGGGCTCATCGATGGCATGAAGCTCCATTGTTTGCATTGAGCATCATGTATTCATCACTAAAACAAGTGTACACACTTTAACTGATAATCCTCCAAAGTGCCGAAAAAAAAAAAAAAAAAAAATCCAACTTGGAGTTACAAAGCCCTTGAAAAGCTTACATTGAAAATCCTAATCCTCATAGCCATCAACATCATCAATCTTTTGCCCAAATCCCCTAGGCCCAGCCCTTGCTCTCACCTTCTTCTTCCCATTCTTCTTTTGTTAGCTGCCTCTTCTTTCTCAAACTTCTCTCTCCCTCTTCTGCAAGAAATCTGTCACAGCTATGTAGATCACCTGGAACCCACATCCCAAGATCACAATTACAGCCAACTATAAACAAATTAGCAGAACATGACATGGAAATATGGCATTTTGGGAAGGTGGCTTTACCCCAATAGTGAGAACAGACAGACCAATGAAGGCTGTGAAGAGAAGAGCCTGTATGATGTTGGAGACACCATCATCACTCGTGGTCAATATCTCCGGGGAATTCTCTAGTGGGACGGCTTCTGATGGCACAACTTCTCCTCCAGAGGCAGCTGAGACTCTCCAAATTTGGGGTCTTTATGAAGTAAACTGTGTGAAAGATTGGGTCTTTTGGATAAGATATTGGTTGGTGAGGTCAATGGCAGAGAGGAATCATGGTGTTGAGAAAACAGTAAGGTCTTGGCTTGTAAATGGAGAGGAAGGGTTTGGGAGATAGGGATAAAGATATGGTAGTCATGGTTCATCTGCTCTCCCACTTCTCTCTCCGCTGTAGAGAGATTCCAAGGTACCTAGTCAGAACACTGTTGCTTAGGTGTTCCATTGAAATCTTTGGATATGCCAGGCCTAAAGCCCACCAGAAGTGATGGAAAATTGAGCTTCAATTCAAAAACCCACATTTAAAAGTGGGTTGGATTTGGAAGTGAAATATAAGAGCTAAGGCTTGGTGGTCAGCAGATTAGGCTTTAGCCCAATGGTCTCTGAAGTCTCAACTCTCCTCATTACGATCCCCTTCCCAAGGAAAAGTGGTCCAAGTGGACATGCATAAGAGGAGAGTTCTTGAGTTGTAAAGAATTTGGTCCAATATTGATTATTTAGGTCATGCACTCCAAAATTTGATATATGATGGGTTTGATTTCTTTTTTTTATTAATTGAATAAGGAAAAAGGATACATGTAGGATCTTTTTTATTTCTGGTCTGAATGAAAGAAAGAATAAGAGATCTTGTGAGAATGCTTCTAAAAACACAATAGAAAATGGCTCATTTAGATAAAGCATATACCCTAAAATTGATGCGTTGAGACACCTTCAAAGCATTCTAACTTAAAAAAAAAAAAAGAATGTATTACCATTTATTTTCAGGACGAAGGATTCATTCAAATTTGGGTATGTCAACTCATTCAGGGCTATTATAAGTAAGTGGGTTTTACATTTGAGCGTAAATACTACAAATTGCTTGCAGTTCATATAATAAGCGAAGAAATTCTTGTTGTAAGTGCCAAGTGAGTGGAGAATAAAAGCAAGAGGAGGCATTGCTTTTATAAGAACCAATTTTCAATATTTTTTTTCCTCATTAAGAGTTGCTTTTTTGTTTTTTAGGCAAATAAAGGTCGACAACTAAAAAACTAGGAAGCGGATAAGGGGAAGTGGTGATTAGATTTGGCAATTTGGGGCAACTTCAGGTGTCATCATCGCCCACGTGCATCTTGCACCAATCTTTTGTCTCAACCAGCCACGTCCTTTTTCTAATGTCCAATTGCAGCAACTGTTTCAGAGATCCCAATTACCTAACAATAAGGGTAAATTTGAGGAAATTTTCATCAACTTTTACTGGTTTTGATAAAAATAGAGAAGAGAATTAAGAATTTTGAAAAAATTACAGTTTACTCCTTTAAAATTGACAATATTTTTCAATTTGAACATTAAAATTTCAATTTTTACAATTCACCCTTCAAAATTTCAAATTTTTGTAATTTGACCAATTATATCCAAAACTTTTCATATTGCTCATAATTTTTTAATTTTTAATTTTTTATAAAAAACTTTCCAAAGCCATCTGGACATTTTGCATTCCCAATTTTTTTTTTGTTTTTTAAAAAATAAAAATTAGGAGCAATATGAAAATTTTGAAATAATATTAGTCAAATTAAAAAAAAAAAATGAAACTTTATAGGGATGAATTGCAAAATTGAAATTTAGGTGTTCAAATTACAAAATATTGTCAACTTGAAGGGTAATTTATAATTTTTTCAAGAATTTAAGAGTTTTCTCTTTTTTTTTTTTTTTAGAATTTAACAAAATTTTAGCTAAAAGTTGATTTTAGAGAACTGTTGAAATGCCAACCTATTTAGTCAGGGTAGATGATTGGCTATCCGAACACCTAGCAAGATACAAAAACTCAAAAAATTCATTTCAAAATTAATTTTAATATTTTTATTTTTATATTACATTAATTATTTTTTATTATTATCTAAATAAAAAACATTATTACGACATATATATATTTTCAAAACATAATTAAATTTGCTAGTACATTTTTCAGATCCTTTTGCGGAACACACCATCATAATTTATGTTCTTCTGTACGGCCTCCTATGATTATTACCTGCCGTCTGATTCCCCCATCATTCAGAACTGAGAAGGACTGCCCCCTATAATTTGCAATTTTGCATCACCGTCCAATAGCTAACGCATCACTGCAGAAGCTATGCCGTCACAAAACGCCCACGTTTCCCCTCTCCAGCTGTCAGCCAACACTCTCTCCACCCATTGGTCCACCCACACCAAAACAAAATAAAAAAAGCTTCGAAAAACACCACGGGATTTCAGGTCGGTTCAAAACTATGATATTTCTGAAATTACCAAAAAGCCACCAAAAGCGCGCGCACTTTGCTCACGTGGCCACTCGCATCAAATCACACAACCTTAACTCGACATCTATATCCGTAAATTTAAAATTACCAGGGGACGCGTTTCGACATCGTAGAGCGAGTATAGACTGAAACTTGAGTAGGCGAGTGGGGAAAGAGGTGAAGAAGGGATAGATATTTAGAGGATCAAAAATATCCGGCTGAGTCGTCCACGTTGGCACAAATAGAGGACCGATCTGGAATCTGATCTTGCACTTTTCTTTCCCTTTCGTTTTCCTTCCTTCCCCGAAGCCCAAACACCAAAAAAGAAAAAGACTTTAATTTTCGCTATTTTCGCCGGTTTCCAAACGCGCCCCCGAATCTCACGAAGTATGTATTTCCTTCTCTCAGATCCAATAACGAAGCCGAAATTCGGAGATGTATCGGATATATGACCGTATGAACCGCTAGGAAATTAAAGATTGTGGTTTTTCCTGTGTTTGTGTGAATGATGGGTGAGGAGGTGAAGATGAC
>CP054668.1:4214065-4265533 GCA_013348765.1 Carpinus viminea | reverse complement strand
GTTAAGTGGGTAAACCAATATCTGATTCCTCTTCCTGATGCTGCCTAGCTGCAGAGCTCCGGATAGCTGTAAAAGGTACACACGTGTATGCATTTGCAGAACACGGCAATGATCTAGGAAGTTCAAAGTATGTCAAGGGGAACCCAACAGAGGTCTACAGGCGACTGGGCCATGGCACTTCTTCCGATTTGGGGAGAAGTTCTGAGATGCGATTGGTTTCATATTTTTTTAAAGGACAGTCTGTTCGTTAGGTTTTGGGATAATCTGCTGGAATTTTTTGTTATCTCGTAGAGGCTTTTTGTGAGACTTGAAACTATATATATGAGTCAATTAGAGTGGAAAGCACTTCAGGGGGTTTTTTTTTTTTGTTTTTTTGTTTTATTGTTTATTTCTTGTTCTTGAGCACTAGCAGCGAATGTCTTATACGCCATTCTCTTTTTAATGTTTAGAGAAAATTTTAAAAAAAATCACAAAAACACACTAGAAGCTTTATATTTAACCTACACCAATGGGCATTTACAATGTTTCTCAGTTCATTGAAATTTTTTTATTTATAGGATTGTTGGCCAAAAGACATAGTTCAACCCTATCCAGATTCAACCATTGGAGGTGGTTCAATCACCTTTAAAAAATTACAAGGCGGTGGACACCCTCACACCAACTTTTTCTTTGTAATAATCGTACAAAAAGAGTTATTTGTTTAGGATGAGTTATCTGTCACTTGAAATCCAGCACAAATTTAGCCAAAAAAAAAAAATTCAAAAGAAAAATGGAAAATAAAATAACTTGGGAAAGTATACCACTATATCTAAACCAGTTGTAATTGATGTTATCATCACTTGCTATTCGTTATAGCCAAAAGAATAATCTTAATTACAAATCGTCCTACTCTTCTAAGCGTAAAATCTACTAGCCTTTGCTGAAAAAAAAAAAAAAAAAAAGAGGAAATTGTTTTTGTCCGATTACATATCCTCAATATTCTGAGAAGCTCAATGTCTCAAAGTCTTCCTAGTACTTTCTCGCATGCCTTCCTCTGAAACTCTTCTTCTATAAATGGATGCAAATGAGGCCTTAAAAGTCACTTCAATATATGCAAAAGTTAGATTACTCAAACGTTTAAGATGGCAACAAAAACTTGACCATCTTCCCATGGCGGGTGAATGCAAAGCTGCATTTCCCTGCTATAAACCCAATTCCTTTTTCAATTGAGCAAGGGTAGCTTCTATCTCATCAATATTATCCTCAATGCTCCCCTTGCCAGCTTTATCTTTGTTATTTTCTGTTCTCTCTGTCCCAGACGTTCTAAAAGAATTGCCTTTCTGAGGTTCTTCATCACTGCCATAAGATCCAACCTCTTGATCAGTTATGTTGAGTTCTTTCTCAAGAAATTCCACAAATTCTTCTCCAATTTCCTGCCAAGCGCAAATTTAAATAATGTCAGTTAGGTTTCCCCTTAAGGTCACTTTCCTTGCAGGTTAGACCAAGTTTTCGCATACAAATCATATCTGAAACATGTGAAAGAAGTTTCTTCTATATAGTGTGGGTGCATGCCTGTGTTATAACTTAAATTTGGGGAGAAAGTTATCAGATTATTATGCTCACATTATCACATATATACTATAACTGATAAAGACATTAATGTCTCACCGCCAATTCTTCCCATAGGCTTTTTGGCTTTCCTTGTGAAGCAGCACTCGCTTCCCAATTCTGGAATTCTCCTTGAAGATCTCTGAAGAAGTCCTCTGTAACATCAAATCTAGAATTAAAGAACTATGTCGAAGTAAACTAGCAACCTTAAAAGGGAAAAGAAAATAGCTGCCCAACAAGGCTTGAGCATAATGAAAGTTAGCTTTATGGCCCATATGATGACTCACATGGAGGACATATCTACCTATTGTTAATTGAACATCCATTAAAAAATTACCTGCAGCATAAAGGGCTTAATTATGAGAACGTAGAGAACAAACCTGAGATATGGAATTTAGACCACAACGCTCACAAGCAACAATTATGCAACAATTTAAACAATAAAATTCTGTAGCAATATAAATCAAACCACTCAAAAGCAAGAACCACATGCACACATCAACAACACAAGGTTTTGTTGAGGAAGTGGAAACTCTTTGAACTCTTCAAAGGTGAAACCACTATGAGGCAACCAAATCCAAGGAATCAATTAGATTTGAATACTCCATGAGAATTAAGCTTCAACGCTCATACTATCAATATCTCTTGGCACTATGCTAAGCACTTGGTGTTTAAGAACACTCAATATCAAAGGTGAATAGTCCTGCTTAGCTCTCTTAAACTCGTGCCTTCATAGTCTTTAAATAGACTTGGGATAGTCTGCCTTGAATCCTAAAGTTACAAATGAAAATCAAAGGCAATGTCTGGACAGGTTAATGATGTGTCCGGACATCACTAGGGTCATGTCTCGTAAGATCATGTCCAGACACTTGTGCACACAACAGCGCACGGAACTCTCTGGGAGTCATCCTATCCGGACACCAGTGCATGCACCAGCGCACAAGTGCTCTATGGAAGTCAGCATGTCCGAACACCATTGCATGCATCTGCACGTAGGAGCTCTCTGGAAGTCCTCCTGTCTGGACATGTGCGCACAGGTCATTGCACACAACTCTCTGTCCAACCTCCTGTCCAGACATGTGAGCACAGGTCAGCACACACAACTATCAAGCAGGGCCCAGTCCGGACACCAACAACAATCATGTCCAAATATCAGGTTTTTGTACTTGATTTCTTTGAGCAATCTTCATCACAAATCCTAAGTACAAATTTACCCAATGCCACAAAATACAAAGACACTTGTTATGAACAGCAAATATGCCAATTAAAAACCTAACAAAACCTAACTCTGAAAAAGGATAAGATGGAAAATATGGAAAACGCCAGATCTTTTCTGATAGGATTTTTTTTTTTTTTAACTGTTTTTTCAGATGACGAAAAAAGTTGGATGACATGCAAGTAAGCCAAGGGAAACAAGGAAATCAAAGGCACCGGTGAAATGGACCACTAGAGTCTACCAAACAGGAAGAAGTATATGCAGACGATGTAATAAGGGAGAAAAACTTTTGGTCTAAAGGTTCATTAGGAAATTCCTTTTATTAATAAATTGGCTTAATATGTTGATACAAACATAGCAGTCTATCTAGATGCTCTTTTAAAACTTTCTGCTGAAAAATGCAGTACTTGGACGGTTAGGATAAATTTGAATGGTCCTTTGGTCCAAGAGATCTCCTTCATTAAAGGTTCCACTTAACTAGCATGTCACTATACCAGTATATAGTCCCATTTCTGTGGCAATATCTCATTTTTCACTGGGTAGATCTCTCAAGGGCTATCTGGTAACCAGTGAAAGAAAATTAGCATTGAAGTAGACGACCTTCATCATGTAAATAATAAGTGATAAAAAAGAAAATGGGGTTCTATCTGCACAACAGCTTTACAAATTCATACAAGAGCAATTAGATTTGAATAGGATTATAAGTATTTACCAAACCCATAAAACTCTTCTTCATCTTGTGTGTTCCTACTTTGGCTTCTTTGAGAACCAGAATAGGAATAATCAGATCTGCGATTTCCGGAGTCATACTTCCTCCGAGATTCAGAACTCAGTAATGTATTGTATGCATGTTTAATCCTCATAAATTTCTCCTGTGCATTTGCCTGTGCACCAAAATATTTAGCAGTATTAGCAGAGTCTATCTATATACCAGCAAAACAATCAAATTAGGTTAGCAATTTCAATACCTGTAATGCAAAATAGGAAAAAGGTAAAATGAAAGGGCATAAATAAATCATACTCAACTAGGCAGTATATACTGGAAGTGGCATGCCTACTCCTAGGCAGTTTGTGTCATGAAATCACAAAACTAGAATTAAATTTACAGAAATCAAGTCAAAAACCCCCTTTGCTTTTTGTCAATTTGATAGATATAAGACTTGACTTTAGGCCCATTGTAAATTCAAGACCTCGTCAGTATTTTTGTCAGAAATGACTGTGTATATACAATTACATCCTCCAGATAAAATATAAAAAAGCCAGAAAAAAGTGGGTAGACTTAGTCAGCATTTTCATCAGAAATGACTTTAAAAGTACACTTATGCTCCTTTGATAAAACTAAAAATCCCGAACTAAAAAAGGTTACTGACTTCTATACAGGTGCTCTTCTAACTTCTTAACTGTAAATTGAGGGAGGTTAAAAGAAATAAGAAAGCATATGAGGTGAAATGGAGATTGCTACACACACCAAAAATGAACATTTAAACAAAAACAAGCTCTATAGTAACCAAATATCTTTGGCTGGTTTGTACATAAAAGGAGCTTTTGTATAAGCTTAGTCCGACCGATGGCTTCCTAGAGACTCTTTCAGAACTTATGTATTACAAACAAGACATTCGAAAATTGTACACCTCAACATGAGGGAATCATTAGTCAGCCTCTGCGAGAGCACATCCAGTGCAGTAAACCATCAAGCTACATTTTTTTTTGGTGAAAAAAAAACCCATCAAACTATATGATTTCTTACCCATTCCAAATGTCTGCATTGGGAGAAGGGAGAGGGGAGGTGAGGTGCCACTTTTATTCCTCTTTCTAATAGAACCCACTTCAATCTTACATATCTAAAGAATTTGCAGACTTAATAATGACTTCTGCTGAGCTTCGTAGTCCAAATTGATCACTCATCATTTCTTCCTTATTTATTGGAGATTTCCTTTGGCTAAATGCGTCATAATTGTGTGGTTGGTATTCTCTCAACTATAAACTTTCATAGCCATCCTTAGAGAGGTCCTTAATATTTCGAAGGTAACCAAACCTAAAATTCCTTAGTTTTTCACCTAATTAGTTATGACTATAGCCTACAAGGATAGAACTGCCACCTCAATGATTTCTCACTTTTTCTTTTTGATAAGTATTTCAATTCAATTTTCGACCATGGAAAGAAAATGGTCTGACATAACCAAAATAAAATTCCTCAGAAACAAAAGAAAAAAAAAAGGTAAAGATAGATAGAGCCTTAATTCTGTACCCATTTGATCAGAACTCAAAATTACCCAATAAAAATCCTCTACTTAGAATTATAAGCACGAAAACCCATGTATACCATAAACAAGAAAGTAAAACACAAAGATTTATATTGGATTAAGTGCTTAATTCAGAAATTTACCTCCTTATTGACATCTGGGTGATACTTTAGAGCAAGTTTACGATAAGCCCTTTTGATTTCATCCGGGTTGCAGAGGGAGACACCCCAAACCCTCATAAGGCATACTCTGCGACTCGCACTCAAAGGAAATACTTTCTTCTTGTTGTTTTTCTGCTTGTAATTCCAGAAGCTGCAGATGGGTATCGAAGATTTGGTTGGTTTTGCAAGGAGAGAAGGAAAGGTGAGGAAGAGATCTGAAGCAGAGGTGAGAGATACAGGAGGTGGTGTGTGTGTTGTCAGAGGTAGAGCCAATCCATGCATGTTCGTCAAGTAATCTATGAATCTTTGTTCGCTTGTTTCTATGAAGACTCGTTGAGACATGTTCTTTCACTATTGTGAAAAGTTGAAGAAACTGTTTTGGAACTTAACCAAAACAGAGAGTTTCATTATAATTTATAGACAAACTCTATACAACTAAATTGCAAAGAAAGCAGTGAAGGCAGGACACAAATGGAAAGTTCACGTGAGAGTTACACAAGTGTGATACAAAGAGAACTAAAAAGAAGAAGAACAGAGGAGACTTCTATCATCTTATTACACGGCTGTCAGCAGAGACTTCTATCATATTATCACACGGCTGTCCCATGAAACATGGGCTGGAGATGAGCTTAATATCTGCTGATCTGACTGTGAAGGTGTGCTGGAAGATGTGCTAGTTGATGTGTGATGCCCATGATTTCTGCACTTGCTGCCACAGGAAATCAGGAGGGTTGTTGGGCGTGAAACAGGGACTGGAGATGAGCTTAATATCTGCTGATCTGACTGTGAAGGTGTGCTGGTAGATTTGCTAATTGATGAGTCATCTAAATGACTCTTAACACCCCCTTGCAAACTGATGGGTGCACAAACCCTCAGTTTGTCTGTAGAAAGCAAAATCGGTTGGCAGTATGTCCTTTTGTGAATATGTCGGCAATTTGATCTAAAGTAGAGAGATACCGAAGCTTGATGTCCTTGTTAGTGACTTTTTCCCGAACAAAATGAAAATCTACTTCAATGTGTTTAGTCCGAGCGTGAAAGACTGGATTCGAGGCTAAGGCAAGGGCACTAGAATTGTCACACCACAGCATTGGAGGAGATAAGAGAGGAATATGCAATTCGCAGAGTAACATTCGGAGCCAGTACATTTCAGCAGTGGTGAGACACATTGAACGATATTCGGCCTCTGTACTTGAGCGGGATACTACATGTTGTTTCTTTGCAGACCATGAAATAAGATTAGAGCCTAGAAAAATTCCATACCCAGTCGTGGAGCGCCTATCGTCGGGGTTTCAGCCCAATCTGAATCACAAAAAGCATTAATAGTGATGGAACTTTTGCAGTAGAGAAGACCATAATCAATGGTTCCTTTGAGATACCGAAGAACTCTTTTGGCGGCTGTCATGTGAGCTGAAGTGGGATGGTGCATGTGTTGGCAAAGTTGGTTCACAGAGTAGGCGATGTCAGGTCTTGTGAGAGTCACATACTGCAAAGCCCCTACAATATGCCGAAAATTTGTTGGATCAAGAAGTACCTCCATCAAATTTGGACATTTTCGTCCAGCAAGACATGGAGCACGGTATGCCTTGGATTCAGCCATTTGGACTCGGTTTAACAAATCTGCAACATACTTGGACTGTGAAGGTGTAGGCCATAAGAGTTCATACACTGTATGCCAAGGAAATAGCTCAAAGCACCTAGATCTTTCATAGCAAACTCAAGCTTTAATGTACCAATTAGCCAATTAATAGTGGCAGAGTGATTTCGTTATGATAATATCATCGACATATACTAACAAGAAAATATGTATTCTGTCACGATGATAAGAAAATAGAGAATAATCCACCTGAGATCCAGTAAAGCCAATATCCAAGAGAGCATGAGTGAGCCGAGTGAACCAAGCTCTTGGAGCTTGTTTGAGTCCATAGATAGACTTATGAAGCCTACAGACAAAATCAGTACAAGCAGGGTCAACAAATCCTTGTGGTTGTTCCATGTATACTTCCTCATCTAGAATACCATGTAGAAAAGCATTAGACACATCGAGTTGTCTAAGCTCCCAATCAAACTGGACCGCCAAGGCTAAGAGAAGCCGAATGGTGGCAGGTTTTATAACGGGGCTAAAGGTCTCGTGGTAATCAATTCCACACTTTTGGTCAAAACCTTTAGCAACAAGTCGTGCCTTAAATCTGTCCACACTTCCATCAGGCTTTTGTTTTATTTTGAACACCCATTTGTTCCTTACTACATTGTGGTGCCGAGGCGAGGCATAAGGTCCAGTTTGGTTAGAAATTAGAGCATTATATTCACTTGTCATAGCCGCAATCCATTCAGGTTTGACAGAAGCTTGTCTGTAGGTGGTGGGTTCAATGGGTAGGTGGATAGCTTGAACAGAAGAGAGAGGATATCGAGGAGTGTGAAAGAGTTTGAAACCTGGGAACTCTTTGGGTTTGAGAGTTCCAGTTTGAGACCGAGTTACAATGCGATTGCTTGGTGGAATAAAGGAAGATGTGGCAGGTTGGTTATTGGGAGAATGAGGTGTGTTTTGAGTGGGGGACTCGTGGCTATGTGAGCTTGAGGAGTAGGGAACCAAGTTACTAGGAGATAAGGGAGGAAATGGAGGAATAGGTGATAAAGGCATAAATGAGTGGGACCCGTGGCTGTGTGAGCTAGAAGAAGTGGAGTTGGATGCTGACTCATTGGAATTTATGGGATTTGTGTCAACATGAAGTGGTGGAGATATATTATCTATAGGAGGATTTGAAACACTTTGAGTTGCAGAAGGTATCTCAGGAGAAAAAATAGCAAGAGGAGTACCTGGAGTTGCCGTGACTGTGCAAGACCCTTGAGAGAGATTTATACCCTTAGCTGGAAATTTGGACTCATCAAAGACCACGTGTCTTGAGATGTAAATTTTGTGAGAGTGAGCATCAAAACATCTGTACCCACAATGATTAGCAGCATAGCCTAAGAAAATACAAGGTTTGCTACGAAATGACAATTTATGAGTAGCATAAGGTCTAAGCAACGGGTAACAAAGGCAACCAAATGTTCTGAGTAAGGTATAGTCTGGGTGTTTAGCAAATAACTTGAAGAAAGGTGATTCATTGTTTAAAACTGGAGTAGGTAACCGGTTGATTAAAAATATGGCAGTTAAAAATGAGTCAACCCAATATTTGGAAGACAAACCTGACTGAGCCAAGAGAGTGAGACCAAGTTCTACAATGTGTCTATGTTTCCTTTCAGCAGTGCCATTTTGTTGAGAGGTATGTGGGCATGTTAGTCTGTGTAAAATGCCATGTTGAGTAAGAAAATGTTTGAATTGATTTGAGGTATATTCACCCCCATTATCACTCTGAAATTGTTTAATAACAGTGGAAAATTGTTTTTCAACCAAGAGTTTAAATTTGACAAAGCATTGAAAAACATCACTTTTATTAATGAGAGGATACAGCCAGGAGTACCTACTGTAATCATCTACAAAGATAACATAAAAACGACAGCCACTTAATGAAGAAACCGGGGAGGTCCAAACATCAGAGTGGACCAACTCTAAGGGAAACTTAGTACATCTAGAAGACACCGAAAAAGGCAATTGCTTGGATTTCCCAAGCTGACATGACTCACAAACACTGTGTTTGTTGACTGAACCAGACAGAGGAAGTTGTTGACGACTCATGATTCTATGAAACACTGCATAAGAGGGATGGCCGAGTCTTTGGTGCCACACCATATCTGTGGTCTTAACACCAACGAATGCAGCAAATCCCTTCAATTTATTTGCTTGGAACTGATGGAGAGGGATAGGGTATAAACCATTCTCACTGGGGCCCTGGAGCAGCACGGTTCCTGTCAAGTTGTCCTTCACAGTGAAACTAGAGCCAGTCAGTTCAAAGGAACAATGGTTATCAAGGCAAAATTTATTAATAGACAATAAGTTGGCAGAAGCTGATGGACAGTATAAAATATCTTTGAGAAGGAATTTAGAGGGTGAATTAGATTGAACCAATGATGAGCCAATGCTTTGTATTTCCAGACCTGCTCCATTCCCTACACCCACAGTCTCGGCACCATCAAATGGTTGAGGATTGGTGATGGTAGAGGATTCAGCTGTGACATGAGTGTTTGCGCCTGAATCAGCCAACCATTCATGACTATCAAGTTCGACATTGTTATGTGCAACCATTGCTGCAAGCTGAGGTGGTGGGTGCCTACCTTGATAGGCATAGTCCATCCGATGGTAACAGTCTAGAGCACTATGATTCAGCTTGCCACATATTTGACAGGGGGCTATGTACCCTTGATTATTGTTGGACGTAGCTCCCTGGGTAGTGTTGGGTGGAGGACCACGGTTAGGATTGTGGACAGTAGTTGGTTTGGGCAATGGAGCTGAGTAGCGGGGTGTTGGAGCTGAGTATCGGGGTGATGGAGCTGAGTATCGGGACTTGTTCTTTGGTGGGAATTTTGGTTTCCTGTTGGAGGGGTGGAAATTTGAGTTATTGGGTTTGTGGGTGTAAAGGGCAAAGGATCCTGTCTCAGGTGCAAGAGTTTGTTGTTTCTGATTTTCCAACAACATTTCATGACTTAGCAGTTCAGATTGAAAGTCTGCAAAAGTCATAGTAGTGTTGCAGATAGCAAATGAAAAGGCAGTGACAAAGGGATTGAAAGTAGGGTTCAAACCACTGGTTATGAAAGAGATGAGATCATCATCTTCCACAGGTTTGCCAGCAGCAGCCAATTGGTCTGCCCACTGTTTGGCTTGACGGATGTACTCAGTGCAGCACTTACTTCCTTGCTGTAAACTCTGAAGTTGCCTCTTGAGATAGGAGATGTGTGATCTGGACTGACTAGCATATCTGTCAGCCAGTGCACTCCACGCCAAGTGAGATGTATGTAATCCATACATAGAGGAGATAAGTGCTGGTTCCAAAGAGCATAAAATCCAGCTCAACAAGTGCTGGTCTCGTTTCTGCCATAAAACATATGCAGAGTTGAGAACTTCCTCGTTGTTTTCAGCTGTAGTCAAATACTTAGGGGGACATGGTTCTGAGTTGTCCACTATACCCATAAGGTCATGACTACGTAGGATAGGTAAGAATTGAGATACCCAAGCTAAGTAGTTTGAGCCATCAAGTTTGACAATGGCAAACTGAGTAGCATTGGGCAAGCTTGATATAGCAGATGCTGTATCAGTTGAAGAATGAGATAAGGTGGAAGAGGAGCTTGAATCAGACATTAGAAAAGCGTTAGCTTATAATCGCTCTGATACCATGAAAAGTTGAAGAAACTGTTTTGGAACTTAACCAAAACAGAGAGTTTCATTATAATTTATAGACAAACTCTATACAACTAAATTGCAAAGAAAGCAGTGAAGGCAGGACACAAATGGAAAGTTCACGTGAGAGTTACACAAGTGTGATACAAAGAAATAACTAAAAGAAGAAGAACAGAGGAGACTTCTATCATCTTATTACACGGCTGTCAGCAGAGGAGACTTCTATCATATTATCACACGGCTGTCCCATGAAACATGGGCTGGAGATGAGCTTAATATCTGCTGATCTGACTGTGAAGGTGTGCTGGAAGATGTGCTAGTTGATGTGTGATGCCCATGATTTCTGCACTTGCTGCCACAGGAAATCAGGAGGGTTGTTGGGCGTGAAACAGGGACTGGAGATGAGCTTAATATCTGCTGATCTGACTGTGAAGGTGTGCTGGTAGATTTGCTAATTGATGAGTCATCTAAATGACTCTTAACATATTGCTCCGGTTTTTCTTAATGTGGCCTGTCTATTAATCTTCACAATGCACAACTGCCACAACCACCGTCGATCGTAAGAAATGGTCGTGAACAGTAGCCGATCTTTCGGTGAACAGTTTATTGAGCAAGCTGTTCTTTCAACTTATTTATTAGAACGGTTTTAAGTGGTTTTTTTTTTTAGAGTAATTTTTTCATATCCATTTAAACATTGCGCGTTTTAAATTTTTTTTAGGTGATTGATGTGAAAAATGAAAGTAATATTATAAGTGTATCTTGTGTTCATTTAAATCTATCAATAAATAATATGATTATTAAAATATATCATTGGACTTGTGATTAATTATTATTAAATTTTGATCAAATAGTAATTTTAATAGTTACATCATTCTTAAATAGATTTAAGATTGACATAAGAAAGACTTCTAAAATTATACAAAAAATCACTAAGAACATGCTATGTCGATAAATGAATATAAAATAGACTTAACATTGCTCAAAAAATGTTATTCCTTCTACACACCACAATTATATTATGCTTACGTGACATGAACAAGTAGCCCTTAAATCAGTCTTTATTTAAAAAATAAAAATAAAAACTCAAGGGCTACTAACCCATGCCACATCAGCATAATATGATTGTATAACATGTTTTCTTTTTTTAAAAAAATAAAATTATATAAAGTAGCAACATGTATATACCATTAAAACAACTGAAATTTGGCGACGACCTTCTTACACCTGGAGAAGCATTTGGAATTCGAGAAAATTGCTGAATGAAGGGCTTTTTTGGCGAGTGGGGGATGGGCAATCTATTAGCATCTGGGGGGATAAGTGGCTTCCAAAACCAACTCCACACATTATTCAGTCTCCTGTTAAGTCTCTGGACAGTTCTGCTAAGGTGTGTGATCTTCTGGACAGGGACACTAATTGGTGGAAAATTGATTTGATACATGAGATATTTCACAAAGAGGAGGCAGAGGAAATTTGCAGATTGGCTGTTTGTCCTATCCGTAACAAGGACCGCATGGCCTGGGCTGGGAATGCCAATGGAGAATATTCAGTTAAGAGTGGGTATCACCTGGCAAAGGAAAGATTTGGGGATGAAGAATGCTGCTGTTCGAATCAACAGGCCATAACTGCTGAATGGAAGAATATTTGGGGAATACGAGGGAGTAGAGTAGTTAAAATCTTTTTATAGAAGGCTTGTAGAAATATCCTACCAACTAAAGAGCTCATGTTCCGTAAGCATGTTACTACTGATCCTTTGTGTCCTATTTGTAAGCTTCTCCCTGAAACTATTGATCATATACTGTAGGGATGTTCTTCAGCCAGAGATGTCTGGACAGAGTGTTTGAGTAAGCTGCAAAAATGTACTAGTGATGTCTGTGAATTCCGTGACCTTATTATCAAGCTGTCGGAGCGACTGTCGATGGAAGAGATGCATGAAATGGTGACTGTGGCAAGACTTATATGGCTAAGAAGGAATAAATTTGTGTTTGAAGGAGAATTTACCCCCCTGCTATTTTGGTGCGGAATGCTCATGATCAGGTGGAAGCTTTTAACAAAGCTGAAATTTGGCTAGGTGGGCATAGTGGGGTGCGTCAGTCATCTGTAATTGAAGTCTGGTAGAAGCCACCAATTGGGAGTATCAAGGTAAATTGGAATGCAGCTGTAGATAAAGAGGGGAACAAAATTGGTCTGGGAATTGTCGTCAGAGACCATAATGGTCAGGTAGTAGCGATGCAATGCTCGACCAGACAATTTATCTATGATCCGGCAACAGCAGAGGCGTTGGCAGCATGGACAACAATTTCTCTGTGTGGTAGTCTTGGTTTACAAAGTGTAGTCTTGGAAGGTGATGCGTGTGAAGTCATTCAATATCTGCGCACTGATGGAATATGTAGGGGGACCTATGGGCAGATCATAAATGATGCCAAATTCTTACTATCTCACATCCCTGAGTGGAGGGTCCAGCATGTCCGACGCACAGCAAATACAGTTGCGCATAGGATTGCAAGATTGGCGGTGGTGCATGGTGAGAATAGAATATGGAGAGATGAGTTTCCTATTTGTATTTAAGAAGACGTAGTTTGTCTGAACAGGTGTTTCTGATTTTAATGAAGTCTTTTGAGTACCATTTCAAAAAAAAAAAAAAAAAAAAACAAACAACTGAAATTGTCTCCAAGAGGTAATTTAATCGGCTAGGATCACGCCTCATGAAGCGGAGGTCACTAGTTCGAATCTCCCCTCCCCTCTCTTGTGGAGACATGTCAAAAAAAAAAACAACTGAAATTTAATCTAAACTATAAAATAAATCTCCTTTCCACTTAAGATGAAACTTATTTAAAACTACCAACAAAATATCAGTGTTTCTCAAGAATGGCCGTACATGTCATCTTGCACTTTTGGTCTAAAGTGCGATTCTGACACTGACCAAGGCAAATTTCACAGTAAGACTAATTTGCTTCCTCATCACATGTGTCTCATAGGTAGTCCAGAAAATATAACATCAGGCAAGTACTTCACTAACATTATAACTTAGATCTTAATACAATGCTTGCATCCTATATTCTAACACATCCAATTACATGGATCCATTCCATTTTTTATTTTACTTCACACATACATATATATAAAAATCAGAAAAACAAGAGTCAACCATCACAAACCCATCTGCATTATGCCTGATAATTATGACTAGTGCCTCAGCTCCATATCTCATCTTCGACGACGTCCATTTCTAAGATACAATTGAAGGTAGATCTTGAAAAGAATGTCATCAACTTGTTTGGAGTACCATATCCTCCATCTCTTCCAAAACATAAGGGGCCCAATTACAACTCCAAAGCCAAAAATAAATCCTAGTTCAGCACTTATGTAATTCCACTCAATTGCAATCCTAGGCTTCGAATGAGATTCTTCATATGTTGGAGGTGACAATGGTGGCTCCTCATATGTGCATTTTGATTTCAAAGGAAAACCACATAATCCTTTGTTTCCTTCAAAGGAATTTTCTGAAAATGTACCAAATTGATTGATGGACGGAATTTGCCCCACCAATTGATTGAACGAAAGGTTGAGAACGGATAGGAAAATAAGACCACTTGCAAGTTGAACAGGAATCTTACCAGAAAGCTTGTTGCTTGACAAGTCCAGTGACTCAAGATTTCTCAATTTCTCCAAAGATGGAGGAATTTGACCAATCAAAGCATTATGCGACAGGTTGAGAGTATATAGCAATGTGAGTTTTCCAATTTCTTCAGGTATAGGACCATAAAAATTGTTGCAAGAAAAGTCAAGGATGGTGAAGGAAGTTTGGACCGTCACCAGCGTCAATGATAAACCTTTGATGGTAGTTGTAACTGTATAATGATAACCACCGATGGATTTAGTTGGCCTTCTATCGCCTGTAAATTGATCTTTCTTGGAATTCTGGCCCATCATTGCCGTCCAGTCAGATTGAGGGATAATTGGGAGCCTACTAGTAAAGTTGTTTAAGGCTATATCTAGAATTTGAAGCCATCGCCATGTCGCATTAGGGTTTAAATGAGTAACAGGCCCGTAAAATTTGTTGTTCCTCAAAATAAGAACCTTCAGCAATGATGCGTTCTTCAAGTAAAATGGGAAGGTACCTTTGATGCGATTATTTCCAACATCCAAAAGCTCCAACATTGTGCAATTGGCCAAATTTTTAGGTAACTCTCCTCCCAGTCGGTTTCCATTGAGAGCTAAAATTGTAGACCACAATCGTTTGGAAAAGCATCAGGAATTGTACCATTGAGATTATTTGTTCTCAGATCCAGCATCTGAAGATGAGTCTGGCCACTCATCGAAATCAAGCATTCAGGAATTGTGCCACTGAAAGAATTATTGGATAGATCTAGAACTTCAAGATTTGTGATGTTGCATATTGATCTTGGGATGGTCCCGTAGAATTTATTACTTGAAAGAGACAATAATATAGTGGAAGCAAGGGACTGACCTATGCTAGCTGGAATGGAGGAATGAAAATTATTGCTCGAGAAATCCAAGTATTGGACAGATGAGATCATTGGGAGCTGCCCTTGGAGCTGATTTGAGCGAAGGTTTAGGTTCTTGAGTGAAAGATTGAGGATAGGTCCTTCCAAAGTCACCAGAAAATTGTAAGAGAGATCTAGGTCATAAAGATTAGGAAGTTTCCAGACCCAATTGGGTATCTCTCCATCAATTTGGTTGTCTGAAAGGTCTAGAGATTCTAAATTGGATTGGTTTTTCAAGAAATCAGGAAATGTTTTCAACTTGTTGTGTGAAAGATCAAGATGAACAAGATTTTTTAGCTGCTGAATCACACTAGGTTCCAATGAGCTGTTAAAGTGGTTTGAAGAAAGAGAGAGGGATTTAAGACCTTGAAGTTCCAAGATAAATATGGGTATCGGCCCTTCCAAATTGTTGCTACCCAAACTAAGGTATTCCAACAAGTGAGAAGAAATGTTGGAAAATTCCTTCATTTGACCAGAAAATTGATTGTTAAAACCAGAAAATTGGTTCTTGAAAAGCTGTACTGATCGCAATGATGGAAGAGAAAACAGAGAAATTGGAATCTGGCCATTTAGTGAATTCTCACTCAAGTCAAGAATCTCTAGATTCTTGTTCATGCTGAAAATTGGAATTGACCCACTGAAATTATTGACAGACATGCACAAATAGACCAATCGGGTGAGATTCGCCATTGAGTTTGGAATTGATCCACTGAAACTATTGTATGACATGTCCAAATAGACCAATCGGGTGAGATTTGCCATTGAGTTTGGAATTGATCCACTTAAACTGTTGTATGACATGTCCAAATGGACTAATTGTTTGAGGCTTGTTATTGTGTCTGGAATTGGTCCAGTGAAAAAACATTTCTCAATCATTATTGTTGACAACATTTTAAGGTTACCAATGGAAGATGGCAATGTCCCTGAAAGTAATGTATCTTGAAGCTTCATGGTTTGAAGAGATCCATTTGGAGGAAACTCTGGCAAATAACCTTCAAGTAGAAAGTTATGTGACAAGTCAAGAGTTCTCAGCGTTGGAACTTGGAAGATTTTTTCCGGAAATTTGCCATTAAGCCAAGAACTGGAGATTTCCAAAGATGTCAAATTTTTGAAATCCGCAAAAAAATCTGGAACTGGAGCAAAAAAATTGTTTCCACTCAAACGAATAATTGAGAGGAATTGAAGATTTCGCAAGGAGGAATCAATTGGGCTTGAAAGTTGGCAGCTTGACAAGCTCAACACTCTCAAATTTGGGAGTGAAGATGATAAGGCTTGACACCATTCATTACCTTGTGCTGATATACGTACACCATCAAGATGAAGTTCCATAAGCCCCGAAAGGTTATGAATGAGCATATTTAAATTCGGATTCTCAAGCATAGAGAAGTGAGTGTCTGATAAATCAAGAGTAACCAACCTTGTGAGGTGTGAAATTGCAACAGGAATCTGCCCTTCAAAGCCAGCATCTGATAGATTCAAATAACGCAAATTCGCCAACTTGTCAAACTCTGACGGAATATTAGAATTGGTGATGCTGTTATAAGCTAAACTCAAGCTTTGGAGATGTTGAAGGCCAAAGAGGCTGCTTGAATTGTCAAGTACTCCTGAGATAGATTCATTGGTCAAGTCGAGACCAATAACAAGTCCCTCGTAGCAGGTTACGCCTTCCCAAGAACAACAATCAGTGCTTTGATTCCACCGAGCAAGTTTAGTGGACATAGCAGGATTGAATGTGAGGTTGTTCTTCAATTGCAGCAACAAGGACTGCTGATTGCCGAAACACTGGCCAGCAGACACCCCAAAGACACAAATGCTGAGGAAAATTGAGTATATGACCATCAAGAAAAGCCATGAAAAGACCGGAAGTCTCATTGGAGGCCGTTATAAGAGACACCCTTACAAAATACAATATAGAATGGAAGAGGTAGGGCTATTAATGGTGGATTCAGGAGGGTATTAATTTCTTTTGTGCGTAATTATATAAATACAGATAGGGGTTGTGGCCCCGAGCACGTAACTAATGCGCATGTTTGACATTGCCACACATTAAGCAGAAAATATAATGGTGGGAATTAATGGATCAAGCGAGTAAAGTCCCATGAACACTACTTTTGACCTCTGACTCTGAGTCTTGGCCGACCAAATAGCGAGAGTATGGAATGGGAGATAGAACATTGGGTGCAAGTTTCTTTCAAGTCTTTTCTTCTCTCAAAAAGTTGCTTTCTGCTTCCCATTTTCTCCGATTCATTTAATGTAGTCGCATGCACCACTAATTGTGGAACCCACCTGAATTGGCCGCATCCGTCGACTGTCAACCCATTACAGAATCCAAAGCCTGGCCTAAAGCTATCGTTTTTCAACGTGTAAATGGAGAAAAAAGAAAAGATTAAGAAGACTTGCAGGTCTTCCACGATCAAATGACGTCTTTGACACGTCCATAAGCAGGATTCCCATTCAGCAGGCCGGCTCAATGTTTTATAAGGTCTTAGGCGAAACTTTTAAATGGGGTCTTATTATTATTATTTTTTTAAACAAAACCTATCAAAATAATTGACAAAAACTCACAAGAAAATCAAGCACAAAAATAAACATTACAAAAACAAATGGGGCCTTATTATTATTCCTTTGTGTGGACATATCAAAAAAAAAAAAGATTCTTATTTGAATCATATGTGAAGTTGATGTGGTCAGAAATTAGACTTTGATAGGATTTTTGACAATTCTTATGAATGAACATATGAATCATTCAAAATTAATTTTACTTTTATGCCAAATCACAACCAATATATATATATATATATATATAAACACCATTTAAAAAGCAATAACAACAAACCCTACAATCTTTAACTTGTGGGCTCTATTTTCTGGTCGGCAACTATCACAATAAATTCAATTGACTTGGGAGGAAGACTCTAAGAAGTATGTATGAAAATGAGAAGGTAAACAGGCCGGTGGAGGAAGACCCCAAATCTACGGACAGTGATGGAGGAGGGAATAGGATCCTTTCCATTTCAAATGAAATGGAGAATATCCATTTAGTGTAAAATGAGGGATAATATTGTAAATTTAGTCCTTCAACTTTAATGTTACAATCTACACTCATTTTATCTAAATGAATATTCTCCATTTGAGTGAAATTGAGAGGATCATGTTCTCAAGTCTCCATGTATTTCCACCACGCTCCTAATATTTAAGATTTATTAATTATTAGTTACAAATAATTGACACCACAGGCCCATATTGAAATTAACAGGCAATT
Source organism: Carpinus viminea (assembly GCA_013348765.1). NCBI lineage: Eukaryota > Viridiplantae > Streptophyta > Magnoliopsida > Fagales > Betulaceae > Carpinus > Carpinus viminea. The sequence goes on along the minus strand of CP054668.1, from coordinate 4,247,287 downwards.
TATGTACATGCATAAGACTCAAAGCATGGAGTACTCTTTGCATCAAGAGTAGATTTATTTTTCATTGTCTATCGTTCGGCCTAGCACCGAATGAGCCTTCCATTGATCGATTGATGAAGGAAACAAACCGGCCTAGGAAGTCTTAACTAGAGTTCACGCCGTCAAAAATTAGAACGTGGAAGACAAGTGGAGATGGGGTGACCTGGCCGGAAGTCCTACCGGGTCTAGCACGGCAACTTCACAGGAGAGACGAAGAGTGCGTCAATATTGCCAAATTTGACGTTTTGTAATTTTTTATTTTTGGGAATGTAATTATTTTTACGTTTGGAAATAATTAAGAGTCGGATAGGATTTTTGACAATAAAAGATTTTCATGTTTAGTTCACTCCTAAACATGTTATAAAATATCTTTATATTTTTCTCTTCCGATAGATAAGGCCGTTGGATACAAAATTATTTTAAATTTATATATTAAACGTGATTTTTCTTTAATTTTCCAATATAAAAATATATATATTATTTGATTTATTTTTCATCTATGACCAAATAAAATATGCTAATTTCTCTTTTTGTGGAATAAGATAGTTCCTCACTTTAATGTTCAGATTTTGCAAATGATCATATGCAATCAACTCCAAAAAATAGGTCCCTAAGGGGTAGCTCAATCAGCTATTGACCACGTTTAATGAAGCAAAGACTATAAATTTGAATCCCCTCTCCCCCTTCCCTTGTATAGACATGCATGTCAAAAAAATCCAAAAAATCCAAAAATAGCAGTAAAAAAATAACTATAACAAAATTGTCACATAGTCTAACTTTTCTTATATAGCCATAACAATATCCAATAATAAATAATAATAAAACCCAATAATAGCATTAAAATGTCAAAAAGGTTTAGCGCCATATTAATTAAAAATGAAAAAAAAAAAATCCAGCTAAACCAGGGGAACCCACATTCTTTTGGGTTTCCGAAGTCTCTTTATGTAAGTGCATCCAAACAAGATAATATTTTAAAATTCTCATCTTTGGTTACTTCTAAATATCTTGTTAAATGTTTATTTATTTTTTTATTTCAAAATGTCTTTATATTTTTCTCTTCCAATACATAGGGTTGTTGGATACAAAATTATTTAAAAATTAAATAAAAAACTATAGGAAAGAAAAATCATATATAAAACTTGGTTTTTCTTTAATTTTCCAATAAATAAACTATTTATATTATTTAGTTATTATTATTTTTTTTACGAATTTCCCCTAAATAAAACATGTTCATTTCGATTTTTTTGAAACAAATTAGTTCCTTACTTTTATAGACAGATTTTAAAGGTGATCACAATTTTTGTGGAACAAAAGTTGAGCTTTTTTCTCTTTGAGTATTTAGATTGGGATATGGAGAAACTTGTTTTCAATTTGAATACAAAACTTTCAGTCATTCATTTCTTTAATTTGATGCCTAATTAATTTGCTTTCACTTTGGGTGTCACATTATACAATGGCAAAAACTAGAATTTTAGATTTGAGAGGTAAAACTATAAAATTATGTCACATGAGTGATTTTACAAACATGCAACCAAATAAATTGTTAAGTTTTAGGAACCTAAATTCCTTTAGATTCGTTAAAGTAAACCTAAAACAAAACATTCTCATTAATATTCTACCCATGTCATTCTAATAACAAATACAAAAAAATAAAATTGAGGGGCTAAAATTTTGATTTTAAAGAGATTACAGGGGTACTTAAAAAAATTGTGGAAGCACCACCCAAGTCTCCATATACTTCCGCCCTTGTCCTTATATAAGCTTTATTGATTACAAATAATTGACACCATGGGCCCATATTGCAATTTACATGCATGTATTGTTAGAATAAATAAACAATATATCTGTTCTTTTTCCATATCATGTATAGACAAAAAATGAAAATCACATACCTCTAATAATCACAAGACAAACTTTCAATATTTGCCTCTCAAGTTTCAAACTTCCAATATTTGAATACTCAAGTTTCAAACTTTCAATATCTGCCTCTCAAGTTTCAAACTTCCAATATTTGAATACATGTAGATATTATATATGATCCGTGTTTGAATGTCGATGGCCATTTGAATCTTAACAGATAAGATTGCGACCATATACCATTTGAACTGATATTTGAATTTTGAATTATTGATCACAAATTCCAGGGTCTCGAAAATAAGAGTCTCAAATTTGGAGGCCTTGAACTCGGGGGTGTCGAATCTCAAATTCGAGTCCTAAGCCTCGAATTCAGTGGCCTCGGATGGAGTCTCGGTCGAGTCTGGGCCTCGAATCCTTCCATACGGATTCGAGGTGTGGTCTCGGAGGCCAGGGCCTGAACCTTCATGGGCTTTAACTTTTTAAGCTTTGACTTGGGCTAAAGGTCCATTGGGCCTTTAAGAGATTGATCCATGACCCAACAAGGTCATTCTGAGGTTGAAGCCCATGATCGATGGTGACCAATTAACCTCTTCCTGTTGGCGGTTCTGTGATTAAGAAGATATGATGGAATCAATTTTCCGATAGTATATTTTACAATACTTAGAGACGATGAGCATGGTGGGGGAACATCTAAAGAAGCGAAGTCAAGCCACCGACCGATCTGAAAATTTGTAACTCAGAACTCAATCAAAGTTTAGAAAATACCGTAACAGCTAGCGGAGCTATGGAAGAATGAAATTTCAGAAATTTTTGGAGCCTTGTAGCCTTGCCCGGATCTGATTGGTCCACGTGGATGGGCTCGATTGTGTGAGAGAAATGTCCAAAAAATGTTCGAAGTTAATATTTTATTTATATTTTGCCGATCTTATTTTATAAATTAATCATTAAATTTGTAACTTTATGTATATTACGTAGTTAATAATAAACTTCACAAAGTTAAATGAATAATCTATTAAATTTATAAGAGAAATATAAAAAATTTATTATATTATACTATTGAACACTTGTTTTAATTTTTATGAATCCAAGTCAAACTTCCCTCTGAACATGGTAAATCCATTAAGTGGGTGGGTTTGTACAGTTTTGATGGGTTAAACAAGAACAAATTAGAGTACAATGAGCGGTGACTTGAGTCAGTCAAGTCTTACAGTGGGGCCTGAATTGATAGTCATTTGATTTTTATTTCTGAAGTTGCAGCTGCCATTCATTCTTGTTCCAACTTGGTTTTGGAATCGTGCACTAAGAGACAAAGACTTTGCGCACGGTACAAGAGAAAGATCAAAGAAGTATGAAATTGGGCATTTGCCTCTGCCTCTTTGCCTATAACCAAAGAATCATAATTTATAGTATTTGGACATTTACAACTGTCAATATCATTTGATCGCATATGAGACCCTTTCAAAGGCACTATAAAACGTTCAGTTTTTCTCCAAAATATTGCTTCAAATCTTTAGTTATAGCGCTTTCTTGCAAGTCTCACATGTGACTTTGCTACCGCTAGTATTTTTTTCATCACTCAATTTATTGTTAAGTGAAGATGATTCTTTAAAATAAGTTGATATCTAACTTTATATGTATTTAATCAATGTGGGATAAACTTTTTTCTTACACTTGAAGATAAATCTTAATTTTAATTAAATGCACAAAACTTTTAGATATAAATAGATTTTATAATTAGTTGAGATACCCAAAATAAATGATTTCTTTATTTATATTAAATAAATCAACAGAATTTTCTGTTGATCGTCAATGCCTAAAATGTAAGCTTGTAAGTTTGAACTATGTTATTTTATAATGTTTGTTTGGGATAATCTTCAAATTTAATTTTGAATCAAAAACAAGTTTTAAGTATTAGAACTAACTATTAACTTCATAAAATTAATACATTAGCAAAAAGCGGTCTTCTGATTTATTTTTATTAAATCGTATTACATCGTATTTAGAGAACAGAGAAACCTTATGAGGAGAACTGTAACCTCTCTTATTTTTGTAGGGTGACTAGTTAGTAAGGATTATGGTAATAGTTTGCCCCCACATCAAAAAGAAAGAAAGCTAAGTCCAAAGAAAAATTTGCCACATTCCATAACAACAAAGAGAAATATAAAGAATCTTGGAGGTGATAACATGGAGATAGTCTTATACGAGCCAATAATTTCAGGCTATTGAGAAAGCCTACATAAATCGGTAACAAGATAAATTTGGATAGGTTTTTAGAAATAACCAAGATCTCCTTCGAATATATATTTGAAATTTCATCAATTTTATTCATAAACTTGATTTAAATAGACTTACAATCGACTCCTAATGAAAAACAAATTAACTGAAAGACTCCTTACGGAGTCAAAGACCCCAAATTAATATAAAACAACGCAATTAAAGAAACCTTGTTATAACTCAAATACTTGGGTATCAAGCTCTAAGCATAGGGTAGATGCACCCAGCTTTCTTTGTATTCATTTTGGCATCAGGCATCAGCCACCGTAAGGCTACCAAGGTTATATATATCAGTAATAGATGCTTCATCGACAAAAATAGGCTGTGATTTGCTTGTGATTGATCTGACTCTCTCCATTTGATTGCATGTTTTGTTCTCCTACACTGCTAAAGAAATATGCTGGTTCTTGAGGTGACGGCAGAGGAATTGAGTAAGTACTGTGTTTAGCATGAGAATTATGGATTCTATGGTTGGCCTATCAACTGCATCATTCTGTACAGATAGTAAGCCAATATGGAGACATTTAATGACTTCCATCTCTCGAGTAAGAGTCTCCCAATGTTGGATCCAACAAATCCAAGGGCGTTCCATCCCTCCAAAGTTTCCAAACTGCATCATTTGGTTAAGTAATTAATGTTACAAATATATCACTTGTCTTACCCTACACAAATGTGATGGAGTTTGTAACAGCATAGGAAAACAAAATTAGAACATTTGACTCATACACTTACATGGCTCAAAAAGGTGTCTAGCGGTACCATCGATTGATTGAAAGAATTAATTGATCTTCTTCCACTTATAATTTCAAGAATTAGGACACCAAAACTATATACATCCGACTTTAAAGAGATATGTCCATGCATGGTATACTCTGAACCATATAACCTAGAAAATAACATCATTAATATAGAAATGTAATACCACAAGACATGCATGCTCACTTATATTACATAAACAATTTAGTGTGCATAACATTACTTACAATGTCCTAGCGGTCTTACTAGTATTTCCTAGAGTTTGATCAATTCAAAAATCTTTGCTATACCAAAATTCGAAACTTTTGGATTCATATACATCTAACAAAAACGTTACTAGCTTTAAAGATCACAATGTATAATTCTAAACCGAGAATCTTCATGAAGATAAATAATTCCTTGTGCAATCCTTTAATAATTTTTGTAACGTGTTGACCAATCTAGTTGTCTTTGTCTTTCAATGTCTAAATATTCACCAAAATTCAATGTTTAGTTAATAATGTACTAAAGTCAATTCTATATATCAAATTAGTTCAATTAATCAAGAACATAAAATTAATATTTTATAGAAAATAAAATTTATTCTATTCTACTCTTGCAAGGTCTACAACACTCAATGAATTTTTAATAGTTAATCGGATTGTTAACGAAGCATTTCTTGAATGAAAATTCAGATCTAATTTCATATGTTATACAAAATATAAGACATATGCCCATAGGTATAAGAGACAAACCATATAGAAAGTAGTGAGACTTTTGTTCTCCACAAATTAAATAGACAAGTATCTTTTCTTCTTTCTAACCAAAATCCCAATAGCTTTATAAGATTTTGTGCTGAAGTTTGTAACCACTGCAACCTCATTTTTGAATTCTCCTCCTCCTTGTCCAAAACTTTTTGATAACCTCCTTACAGCTATTTTTTTGTCCATTAATTAGAAAGTATTCCCGAGAATGTAAGCAGAAAAGTTATAGCAGTTTACTACTTACGTACAATATCCTATATATATAATCCCAACAACTAAAGCAATAATTTACCTTGTACACTGCACCAAATCTGCCTTCACTAAGCTTGTTATCATCTGAGAAGTTGTTGGTGGCAGCTTCAACCGTAGTGAGACCAAATTGCAAGGACTCTAAAGTAGTAACATCATTAGCTGCACAATGTAGCTTAAGAAAAAGTTATAGCAGTTTACTACTTACGTACAATATCCTATATATATAATCCCAACAACTAAAGCTTAATAATTTACCTTGTACACCGCACCAAATCTGCCTTCACTAAGCTTGTTATCATCTGAGAAGTTGTTGGTGGCAGCTTCAACCGTAGTGAGACCAAATTGCAAGGACTCTAAAGTAGTAACATCATTAGCTGCACAAGAAAACATTACATGAAAGTAACTTACAAGTGTAACATAAAAAGAAGGGGAAACTTCACTTACCCTCTTGAACTTTGGTCATTTTACAAATACCTTTCCAATATTCAAAACATTTCACTTAGGTGTATTAAACTTTAGTTTTCTCTCACTTTGCTCATTCCGTACAAAAAATGTCAATTTTACCTTTGATTGAATTCAAAATTACAACACCCAGCCAGGTCAAAACGACGTCGTTTTAGGCTAGGTGAGTGTTGTAATTTTGGAATCCAAAATAGTGTAGCTTTGGAGTTATGGGTAAAATTGACATTTTCTATCTGAGGGCAAAGTGAGAAACCAAACTTTATATCTGAGAGAAACCAAAGTTTGATACACCTAGGTGAAAGTCTTTGAACATTGAAAAGTGTCTGCAAAAATCTCAAAAGTTCAGGAGATAAGTGAAATTTCCCCTAAAAAAAAATATAAGAATCCATAAAATGACATCGGGATAAGTTACAATTTACTTTTCATAAACGCAGCTAATGTGAGAGATCAAGTAGGTCTCACACCTGCTAACTAGGCCATCCGAACGCCTAACTACCAAGTGTGTGCAGGATTTACGTGTCCTCTCATTCTGGATTCGAATCCCCAGCAATTTTGAAAAATTGTCCATCAGTTTTTCTTCAAATCCTAGCCATTTATTTTCATCCAACGACCTCAAATCTGTCACGTGTCTCACCTAATATTAAATAATAAAATATTATTTATACTTAAAAAATAAATATAAATTAAATTAATAAAAAAAATAATTAAATTTTAAAAAAATGTGGGGTGGTTCGGCCACCCCATTTTCCCCATGGGGTGGCAGCCACCTCATCATGGGGTGGCTTTGGCCACCCAGGGCTGTGGTGAACCACCCCTAGGCCTAGGGGTGTTTGGCCACCAGGGCCAAAAAAAATGTGGGTTTGGCCAAGGGGTGAGGGGTGGTTACCCCAAAGACCCATTTAGGGGTGGCAAGACACCTGAGGGCAAACCAAATCAATTCCTAGGGGTGGTTAACCAAACCCAAATCAATTCCAGTGGTTTCGGCCACCCCTTGGCCAAACAAATTATTATTATTATTATTTTGGCTCAAGGTGGCTAAAACACCCCTAGGCCCTAGGGGTGGTTCCACTAACCATGGGGTGGCTGAAGCCACCCCATGGTTTGAGCTGGGGTGGCAGCCACCCCATGGGAAGGTGGCAATAACCATGCACCCCACATTTTTAAAATTTAATTTATTTTTTATTAATTTATTTTATATTTATTTTTAAGTATAAATAATATTTTATAGTAAATGGGACACATTAATGTTTTGAGGCCATTGGATGAAAGCAAAACTAAAATTTGGAGAAAACTGATAGGCAATTTTCCCATTATTGTTGGGGATCCTGATCCTCTCACTCTAGATGTACAGTAATTGCATCTTATCCGAATCCCATAAAAATTAATGATATCATTTATTAATATTTACCACCTCCTTCCTGAATGGCATTGTTCTTCTTTCTTGCTCTCCTACGGAAGCAGTAGCCCATGACGAATAACATCGCACAAACAGAAATCATAGCAACAATGGAAATAATTGCCGACAATGAGATTTGATCTTTTCCTGCATAAACAATATATATTATTTTACGTTTCGTTTCAGTAGAATTGTTTATAATTTGAGGTGTTTTTCTAAGTACTTTGAAAAAAAAAAAAAGAGAAGGTGTTTTCTAAATAATAAACTCATCTCTGAGTATTGAATATTCTCATTAATAAAAATCAATAATAAATTATAATTGTCTTTTTTTGAGACTATAAACATGTATATATAGCCCTAAAATCTAAAACTTGATAAAATCGAAATTATAGACTCTCTAAACCTAATAAACATTTAATAAAGATAAAATACGAATTATAGACTCCTTAAACCTAATCAACACTTAATAAAGATAAAATACGAAATTCAAATACAATAATAAAAGATAAGATAGATTAATTGACGATAAGTCCAATCCACATAATCCTTCCTGAATGGCATTGTTCTTCTTTCTTGCTCTCCTTCTAAGGAAGCGGTAGCCCATGACGATCGAATAACATCGCACAAACAGAAATCGAAGCAACAATGGAAATAATTGCCGGCAATGAGATTTGATCTTTTCCTGCATAAACAATATATATTATTTTACGTTTCGTTTCAGTAGAATTGTTTATAATTTGAGGTGTTTTTCTAAGTACTTTGAAAAAAAAAAAAAAAGGCGTTTTCTAAATAATAATAACAATTTATTGACTAGTTTAATATTTAATAGACTTTTTCACCTTTTTTGACAAAACTTTCCACTATCACTTTAAACTTTCGATTCTTTCATTTTCATCCAAATCTGAATTAAGGAAAATTTTAAAGATCAAAATACCACTGATTTTTATTTTAAAAAAATTTTTAAAAAAAAATCTGGAAGTTGAAATTTTATACAAAAATCACCGTTTAAAATTCACTATTTAAAATTTCAACTTCCAAAATTTTTTTTTAATTTTTTTTTTAAAAATGAAAATCATGGATATTTTGATTTTTTTTTTTAATTTTGGTCTTTGATATTCTGTTTGTCATTAAGCCTAACCAACTTTTGATCATTAAAAAAGAGGAAGAAAAGGAGACTCTTAAACAGCAGTCACCAATTTCTCAATTTTGTTTTTTGTCGTGAAATGTATGGAAAAGAGTGATTGTTTCTTCTTCCCCAGTGGAAAGAAAGAAAAAGAAAAAGAAAAATTATACCAGAACTAGGAGGTGGAGGAACAGGAGCTGGATTTGGCGTTGGCGCCGGTGCGTTTCCCGTCAAGTAAAACTGGTTCACAGGAGCTGGATTTGGCGTTGGCGCCGATGTGTTTCCCGTCAAGGAAAGCTGGTTCACATTATAGGCAAGAATGCAACTCGGAAGCGTAACTGCGCCCGATGACTTTCCACTACAACAATCTGAGAGATTCTTTATCGCTATCTGAAGACACCTATTGCAATCGTAACCCGACAGGTCTGGCGTGCATTGCACAATGGTGTGCAGCGTTTGTGTCGCTGTGAATTGCGCTTCGTTTGTACTAAACTTCTTGGCTCCAGACCCAAATTTTGTAACAAGGCTTGCAAAATCATTCATCGTCGCCGTCACTAGGTCGTCAAACTCTTTAGGCTCCGAAACGTTCAGTTGGGTCGAAGCAGAAAAGCTAGGTTCGGATACCATGGTGGAGAAGATATACCGGTTTGAGTAGTGTATCAAGCAGTCCGCGTACCAAACCACGGCCGCTTTCTCCTTGGGGCAGCTGTCGACTAACTGTTTGGTTGCCACGGCAACACAGTCTCGGCAGTCTGCGGCAGGGACGTTGCCGGCACACGAAGAGGCCGTAGGCGGTGTCCACGGAGTTTCCAACGGAGGCGTTGTAGAATTCTAGGTTGCTGGTGGCGTTGGAGGAGAGGTAAGAGAGGAGTTGGAGGAGGTTGGATCGGTAGATGCCGTTGGGTTTTGATGAAGTGGTGGTTGTGTTTATGCAGTCATGGTGGATGTAAGTTGGAGAAGCTTCAGTTGGGGTTTGGCAAAGGAAGCTGATAAGCATGGAGAAGAACAAAAGGGTAATGCGGAGGTTGAAGCCCATGATCGATCGTCACCAACCTCTTGCTCTCTTCGGCTATGGAATTGAGAAGATATGTATGGTGGAATGGTGGTGGAAAATAAAGGCCCCGATTGAGTTGATGTAAGAAAAGAAGCAAGTCGTCACATCTGAAAATTCGTAACTCAGAGTGCAGTCAAACAATGGAACATGTGGAAGTTCATTTTTCAACCAAAAAAAAAGGTGTCACACCTCAAATTTGTGACCCATCACCTCAAATTCGTCCATTCGTATAGACTGGGGGGGAGTGGCCTCATTGGAGCCTTGTGTTCTGTCAATTTGAACGAGTCCAATTTTAATTGGAATTCGATCCAACAATGAAGTGCATTGAGCAAATCAGAGTACAATATTGTGCGGTGACTTGAATCAACGAAGTCTTATTGTGGGTCTCCACAGTCTTGATTGTTTTTCCAACTTGGTTTTTTTTATTGTTAGCGTCCGACTTGGTTTTGGAGTCATGCACAAGCCGACAAAGTTATGAGTAATTGTGTTTATCTTAAATTCACCTAAAATTGATGTGACTATTAAAATTATTATTAGATTTGTAATCGATCATTATTAGTGTTAGAATATATTATTCTCTAGGTTTATTGTCTTTCCTATTAGAGTTTATTTTCTACCTTAATTAGTCTAGGGTTTCATGTCCATCACTCTTAATCTCTTTATATAATGAGGTTTATATAATCATCTTAATACATATCAATATCAATATAATGTAGTCCTTATGTTTTGCTTCTACTTTCTCTTCTCTCTCTCATTCTTCCACTCATATATTTCGCACATTTATTATTTCAACATGGTATCAGAGTCATTTCAACATGGTATCAGAGCCACTTTCCTATAGCCTTCAACATCATTGTGTTTCCTCGCGTTCTATCCAACAATTTCAATGCTCAAGTCCACTGCCACGCTCCGCCCAAAGCTCTTTGCCAGTTCAACATTATGCGTCGCGCCATGATCAAATTCAGTGCACCAATCTGATAATCGCCCAGGTGGGCTCATTTTTCATTTTATGTTTTGGCCCAAGTCAGCCTAGGCCCGTTGTCGGCCCTTTTGAAGAAGAAGCGGTCTAAGAGACCATTTCACACGCCACGCCCGCTCAGTTTGGTGCGTAATCGATAACCGCCAAGTGGGCTCATTTTTATTTTATGGTTTGGCCCTATTCGGCCGGGCCGTTATTGGCCCTTTTGAATTTTAGCTCCTTGTCAGCCCTGGCCCGTTGTTGGCCCCTTTTTATTTTTGGCCCATTGTCGCCCATTTGATTTGGCTCATTGTCAACCTTGGTTGTCGGCCCTTTTGGATCGCATTCACACTTAGCACCGTTGTTGGCTGCCCGCCAACCTCCATCTTCTTTGGCAGCCTCCACCATCTACAAATTGTTCCCCGCCTCCGCCACCGTCGTCATCATAATTTCAAATTTCAAACTCAAGGTTGCAGAATATTCCACCTTGAGTTTGAGGGGGGATGTTAGAATATATTATTCTCTAGGTTTATTGTCTTTTCTATTAGAGTTTATTTTCTACCTTAATTAGTCTAGGGTTTCTTGTCCATCACTCTTAACCTCTCTATTTAATGAGGTCTATGTAATCATCTTAATACATATCAATATCAATACAATGTAGTCCTTATGTTTTGCTTCCACTCTCTCTTCTCTCTCTCATTCTTCCATTCATATATTTCGCATATTTATTATTTCAACAATTAGATTTTGATCAAATAGTAATTTTAATAGCCTCATCATTCTTAGATGGACTTAAGATGAATATAAAAAAAACTTTTAAAATTGCTCTAAAGTTACACTTCATCAAGGATTTCTTTCTTATAAGCAGTTTGTTTGTTTGAATTTTTTTTTTTTATTTAGGGAATAAACTTTTTTCTTCTTCAAAACAGAAATATGGATACATCTGACAACTTCATTACTTGAGCAAGAGTACATTATCACAATCAAATCCAAAAAATAGCAGTAAGAAAATAACTATAACAAAATTGTCACATAGTCTAACCTTTCTTATATTGCCATAACAATATCCAATAATAAATAATAATAATAATAATAAAACCCAATAATAGCATCAAAATGTCAAAAAGGTTTTGCGCCGTATTAATAAAAAATGAAAAAAAAAATTCTAGCAAAACCAAGGGAATCCACATTCTTTTGGGTTTCTGAAGTCTCTTTATTTAAGTGCATCCAAACAAGATAATATTTTAAAATTCTCATGTTTGGTTACTTCTAAATTAGGTTTGTTAAGAGTTCTTCCCGTAGTATTCTTCTAGTGTTCTCTTAGTCTTATATAGAACATAATTTTAAAAAAAAAAATTGTAGTACTGCTTTTTTGCCAACCGATTAATTTTTATGAGTTAATAATTTAGTTATAATACTTTAAAACTTGTCTTTAGATTCAAAACTAAAACGTAATGATGGAAGGTTAACCCTGTAGGAATGGTATCACCAAAAATAGATTTGATCATCCTAAATTTGGTGCTAATGCCTAAAAAAATCGGTGGTGGAGGCCACTACAATTTTATTTTTTCTTAAATCATGTTTTACGTAAGACTAGCTAGGAGAACCTACGGGAAGAACTCTTAGCATTTTCCCTTCTAAATATCTTGTAAAATGTTTATTTATTTATTTATTTTTAATTTCAAAATGTCTTTAGATTTTTCTCTTCCAATACATAGGGTTGTTGGATACAAAATTATTTAAAAATTATAGGAAAGAAAAATCATATATAAAACTTGGTTTTTATTTAATTTTCCAATATATAAACTATTTATATTATTTAGTTATTTTCTTATTTTTTTATGAATTTCCCTAAATTAAACATGTTCATTTCGATTTTGTGAAACAAATTATAAATGTGAGGTGATCATGTTCATGAGAGGAGAGAGTGAGTTTTTTTTTTTTGGTTTTGTAATGAACAAACATTCATATAAAGAGAGGAGAGAGTGAGTTTATTCTTGGAGTACGTCAATATTCCTCAAGCCTTGAAAGCTTATGATTTGAGTGATCATTTTAATATATCCTTCATACTCTATTTTCTACGTTCTTATAAATGTTTAATCTATATCTAAGTTTTGTTTAGCTATTTTCATAACTGTGATATATATATATATATATATATATATATATATATATATCATCTTTTGAAAGATATGGTCTTGGTAAAATTTTAAAATACCCAAAATGAAGCTTACCTTTTTCCCATTTATTTTGGGTTTCCTCTTCTTTCCGTTGGTCATATATTCAAATAAAATATTTTATTTTCAATTTTTTAATTTTTAAATAAAAAACAAACATTAAAATAATGAAAAAGAAAATATAAAGCTATGAAAATTTGTTTCCACATACATTTTGTCATGGATGTTCGCAAAAAGCATCGAGGAGAAAAACAATTATGTCATCAACACTACCAATTAAATGCATCCACGAGAAAAACTTTGGTAGGAAAGACTTAACAAAAGTCTTGTCCATCTCACCCTATCCAACCAAAAAAAAAATGTCTTCTTATAATAATTATTGTGTTTTTCATTTATTTTAGTTAATAAAATGTGATCAAATATTGATTAAATATACTTCTTTTTTATCAACTTAAACTTTTAGGACAATTGATGATTTAACATAATATCAGAGTTAGTTCACTTCTCATAAATGAACACATGAATCATTCAAAATTAATTTTACTTTTATGCCAAATCACAACCAATATATATATAAACATCATTCAAAAAGCAATAACAATGAACCCTACAATCTTTAACTTGTGGGCTTTATTTTTTGGTCGGCAACCATGCCATCACAATAAATTTAGTTGACTTGGGAGGAAGACTTAGAGAGGTATGTATGAAAATGAAGGAAAACAGGCTGGTGGAGGAAGACCCCAAGTCTACGGACAGTGATAGAGGAGGGGGGGACCATGGCTGGGGCCATGGTACCCCCCACCCCACCAATTAAAAAAAAAAAAATTGCTGTAAATTTTTTATTTATTCCGGTCCCCCATTTAAAAAAATTTTGCTTTGGGCCCCCATGAATCTTCCTGGCTCTGACCCTGTCTACGGAGCTCTCTTTTGATGCAATGGCCTTCCCTTAATCCCTTTGAACAAATTTTGTTGCTGTGTACTAGTTTCTAATTTATTTTTGTGAAATTTATATAAGGATCGACGATCATGTCATGCATCCTAAATCCTAATACAATGGCGAAAGTAGAATTTTAGGTTTGAGAGACAAAATTAAAAAAGAAAAAAGAAAATTGAAGGCATACAAATTTAATTTTAAAAGGATTATTAGGGTATTTAAAAAATAAAAAAATAAAAAATTGTGGAAGCTAGACACCACCCAGGTCTCCATGTATTTCTGCCACTCTCCTAATATTTAAGCTTCATTGATTATTAGTTACAAATAATTGACACCGCAGGCCTATATTGAAATTAACAGGCAATTTATGTACATGCATAAGACTCAAAGCATGGAATACTCTTTGCATCAAGAATAAATTTATTTTTCATTGTCTATCAATCAGCCTAGCACCGAATGAGCTTTCCATTGATTGATTGATGAAGGTAACAAACCGGCCTAGCTAGGAAGTCTTAAGTGGAGTTCACGTCGTCAAAAATTAGAACGTGGAAGACAAGTGGAGGTGGGGTGAATTGGCTGGCAATCCTACCGGGTCTGGCACGGCAACTTCACGGGGAGAGTGCGTCAATATTGCCAAATTTGACGTTTTGTAATTTTTGATTTTTGGGAATGTAATTATTTTTACGTTTGGAAATAATTAAGAGTCGGATAGGATTTTTGACAATAAAAGATTTTCACGTTTGGTTCACTCCTAAACATGTTATAAAATATCTTTATATTTTTCTCTACCAATAGATAAGGCTGTCGGATACAAAATTATTTTAAATTTATATATAAAACGTGATTTTTCTTTAATTTTCCAATATATATATATATATATTGTTTGATTTTTTTTCATCTATGACCAAATAAAACATGCTAATTTCTCTTTTTGTGGAATAAGATAGTTCCTCACTTTAATGTTCAGATTTTGCAAATGATCACAATCAAATCCAAAAAATAGCAGTAAAAAAATAACTACAACACACTACAAAAAACATATCATTTACTCACCTCATTTCCTAACGTGTCAAATACTTAAAACGTTAGTAAATGAGCCGCATACACAATTTCTAACGCTTTCTAACACGCTTGGGAAAGTGGCGTTAGAATGAAAATTTCCTAACGTGTCATGCATGTAAACGTTAGCATTTGCTAACGCTGTTACTGTTACACGTTAGTAGATGGAAAATATTAAAAAAAAATTAAAAATTAAAAGGTAGCGTGGCTAAAAACCACCGTTAGCATGGGGTAACGTGGCTACAAACCACTGCGTTAGCATGGGGTAACGTGGCATAATTACCACGTTACCTTGGTAACGCTTGCCTTTTATCTCCACGTTAGCTTATGTCTTTTAAAAAAAAAATTCCCATTTCCTAACGTTTTAGTCAGACACGTTAGCAATAATGTTCCATTTCTAACGTTTTTACTCATAGACACGTTAGCAATTGCAATTCTTATTTATATTATGAAAATTGCCACGTTAGTTTATGTTTTATTTTAAAAAAATTCATTTGCTAACGCTTTTACTCATAAAACGCGTTAGTAATTGAAGTTCCATTTCCTAACGTTTAAAGGATATCACGTTAGAATTGAGTTCCATTTGCTAACGCTTTCACTAATGCACGTAGCAATTGTTGATCCATTTACTAACGCTTTATGCATAATGCACGTTAAATTGTTGATCCATTTCCTAACGCTTTTATGCACATGCGTTAGTAATTGTTGATCCATTTCTAACGTTTACTCATGCACACGTTAGCAATTGTTGATCCATTTACTAACGTTGCATACACACGTTAGAATTGTGGTTCCATTTACTAACCTTCCATATGATATACGTTAGAATTGAGGTTCTTTTTTTTTTTTGTCATTTACCAACGTGAACTCATACACTAGTAATTTTTAATTTTTTTTTTTTTTTTTATTTTTGGTTTTTTTTTTAACCACCTAATTGACATATTGAACATCCAACCTAATAACATCAAGCAAATTCTATAATCATCATCATGTTATAAGCATATCTCTATAATCATGTTAACAAATGATAATCTCATAATAATGAACAAATTCTATAATCACATCTCTATAAACACTCATTACATTTATATCAAAAAATCTTATAATGTTATCCAAACTATACACACACAAGTAAACCACATTCATCCTATATAAACAATTAACAAACTTAAGTAAAGATATATCACACTATATATATAACATAGAAAACAAAAAATACAATGATACACAAGTCATGTGATCGACAATAGCCTCATATATGTATCCAACACACCACCTAGAGTCTGGAATGGAAGCATCAAACAATGTAGAGACCTACGACGAGAATCAGAGAAAATATAAAATTGTCAAGAAATCATGAAAACAACTTATAAAAAAAAAAAAAAAAAAAAAGATAAAAATTCAATGTTGTTGTTTTTTGGTATAAAAAAAACACTATGAGGTGATAATAAAGTTGATACTAATATCCTTTTGAACACATAACACAGCCTACCTCTTTGTGTTCCATATGTTTAAGTACAATATTTAACTACAATAGTTTTTAACACCCCAAATTAAGTGGGTTTTCAAAAATAGATATACTTGAAAGTCATATTATATTACACCTATTCAACCATGGTTTGGAAAGCACAACCATGTTGGCAAGTAGTGGTGCCAAAATCACTTATTTCTTTCTATTTAATGAGTTGTACATGAATATTTATTTGAGGCATTTCATACAGTTTCAGCTAGCTTCATGGTAATAACAATATGAAACTTACTTTGATTTAGCTTGTTATGCATGATACATAAACAAGAGTTTTTTTTCTTGATCATAGTCGTTATGGAAGTTTTGCTCATTGTTGTAAAAATAAAGCTCAAACAAAACAAGCAACCAATGAACTCCTTAGCAAGCCTTTTCAAAAGGCCAAAACATAACACAGAAATCAACCAAACAAGTCTAGAAACAAGACTTTGAAAGTCCAACATAAAAAACCAGATCCAACAAACCAAACATTGCAGACATTAACCAAGCAAGGATTTCTGCAAATTCCACATAGAGCGAAAAAGCCAAAGATTATACACAAGAGACCCAAAACAAACAAGATAAGACTTCAAAGACTTCAACCAATAGTTGCATCACGACAAGATAAGATTCAAAGACTTATGGAACCAATAGCTGATCCTTGTTGAAGAATATCATCCAAACCATAGGAAAATTAACATTTACATCTTGCCATACAAAAAATCCAAATTTAAAACTAAAGCTACATTCAATAAACAAATGATCTCTAGTACCAATGACAAAACTAAATGATCTCTATTATTTTAGAATTTCATTCTTATTTTGAATTTCCAATTTTTTAATTTTCTTATTTAATTATTAAAAGCAAATAAATACATACTAAAGACAACAATTAAAAAACATAAAACTTTAGGAAATTAGAAAGTAAAAGACTATTGTAAACCAAAACATAAATTTGCAAATCTTAACTCTAACACTAAGCTCTCACAATCTTCAAAGTTATATTGCATTCAAATACAATACATTCACAAAAGATTTGCTTATATAATAGTGGCTTAAATTGATCTAACTAGTAACAACATAGTTATGACTTTATCTTAAACAAGATACAATAAAACAAATAGCCACAAAATGTTTCTTACATTAAATTATCAAAAGATGCTCTTTTTTAGCAAAGTCAATATATTTAATGTGGTACACAAAGAAATTTGATTTTATTTTATGTCTTATGAAAAGTTGGAAATATGTTAAAAAGATCTATAAATATTCTATTCATTGAATCTAAGAGAATAAAAAAAATAATATTTAATTTTGATGCTTTGATAAAAGGACATAAAGAATCAGAAAGCTATGATCACCATTAATTGAAGCTAAACATTAAAAGCTTTGTAATTCATTCTATTTGATCATAAAAAGAAACATTAGACCTATTTATCAAATAAATGAAATTACCTCATTTCCAGTGTTTTTTAATATAAGACGGAATTGCATTGGTAATAATAAATTAACTATATGATACATTTTCCTTATGGCATGAGATCTTTAAGAGATTGGTTAAACAAAAAGAATTTCAAATAAACCATGAATAGTAATTTAGTAAATGCTGTGTTTATAGATATCATTATCTAATTAATTTGCCTTGTTTACATCAATCAATATTCTAGAATATTACTCTTTAAATAATGAAGATAATGTTTACAGTCTAACATTTTCTTTTTAATTTTTCTTTTATAGGCTATATATTCTTTACTAATGTATTATAAAAAAAAATGTGCAAGAAAAAGAGACAAAATTGAGATTTTTCAAAGACCAATTCAATGCTAGAATTAATTTTAATGGCTCTTGATAATAAGTACTCAAGTTATATGAATATTTCACAAAAACAAAAATAAATATATATATGACGTATCAAAATATCTCATATTTTAATATATATATATATATATATATATATATAAATAATGATGTTTTTTAATCAGAAATAAGGTAATGAACAAAGAAAACAAAAGAACAAACAAAGAAAAGAGAGAAAAGGAAAGGCTGTCTTTTAGAAGAAGAAAACAATGAGTTTAAGAGAAAATCAATTTGCATCCAATATTGTATTTGATCAGAAGAGAAAAAAAAAAGAAAAAAAAATGATTAATAAAAGACCATAATCAAACCAAAGACAAATCGTGATGCCATTCATACTCTTTTCACAATTTATCTTCACTTTTTCTTTTGTGTCTTACACAAAGTTAAAATCCTCTTGTTTAAGAATCAATAAACACTCAAATTTTTTCTCATTCATTTATTTTAATGTTCATAAGAATTAATAAATTGAATAACTTTTTCATATTTATACATATTTTATATCAACTAAGAACTTATTTTAAGTAATTAAAACATGTGATAAATCAATAAAAATAATATAGTTCAAAATGGTTATTTCACCAAAATAAATTTCTTTTTACTAGGTAAAATATAAATTGTCATATTTTTTTCTCAATTTCTTAATTTCTTGAATTTTTCTAACATATGTCACCAAATTGAGTGTTGAATTAAGAATATTTGTTACAAACTCATAAAAATATAAGTTATCCATTATAGAGATTGAGCAAATTAAAACTTTGATCTCAATTTTCTTTTTAAATTGTAAGTTTTCAAAGTGCTCATTCAATTGTTTTTTCAACATTTTTTTGGAAATGTAAATCATGATTTTATTAATAAATGAAATATAATAACAAAACAATTAATACTTTCATTTTAATATAAAGAAAAAACTAAGAGGAAAATTTTAATTATTGAATAAACAAATTGAACAAATATTCTATATTTTAAAAATAAATTCAAGTTTTTAATTACATTTTAAAGGCTAGTATACATTTTAAGATCAAATGAGTGAAAAAAATAAAAAAAATGTAAATAATTAAAGAAATTAATTATCAATGAATAATGAAAAAATATAATTTGATATTTACTATATAATCATAAATTAAAATAAAAATAAAATAATAATAATTTTTAAAAAAATATTATAAAATATATGAAGTCTACAAAGATTCTTTATTATAGTTTTAAGATCATTTTAGAGTTTATTTTCTTTTTTTTTTCTTTTATGGACATATTTGATAAAAATGAAATTGAGAAAAATTACATTCGTTGAAGTAACTAACAACAAAAACAATAAACATTAATCCAATATAACAATATATATGTGTATGTATAAGTTTATGCCATGTATAAACCAAACATGTATTATATTCACTCTCTCAATGACCAAATTCAATTTTTCGCCTACATACAAAACAATGATCAAGATGATCACATAAGAAAATATAAATTATAATCATATTAAGTTGTTCTAGTAAAATGATTAAATCCACATAAAACAAAAAACTTAAAATGAGAGAAGAAAACAAGTCATAGAAAACTTATTAACTAAATAGATTCCATATAAACAAAATAGATCTTTTTTCCTGGTAGTGAAGGCATAATAAATAGTCATTTCAATTGTTTGAATTCAACATATTATGTATTCATTCCATATTCATATAGTTGATAGAATTATCTTTTAACTTTAGAGACATATAATGATTTTTCAATTGTCATTTAAATCATATATAATAATTAAGATAATACTATGGGCGAGAAACAAACAAAGATAGCTAATAATAATTTGATATGTACATAATGTTATAAAGCAAAATATTTTCAAGTAAATATAATATATATACGCACACTTAATGTGGGGTTGTCATTTTGTCACCTTCAAAGACGCGATTTTTTGGTCGAGGTCACATTTCGAGTCTCATTTGATATCTACGCATAGTATATAACTAACTATATGTTCATTATATATTAAATATATGCACAACATTTTTCTTGTACGAAATTTAAAATCACACTTCAAGTTTTTTCAGATATATGATCTTAAACAAAATGCAATATTGTTACCTTGTGTTCTATCGATCGGTTGATACGCAGACCCTACATCCTCAAGATGCGCTCGCCCCTGCATTATTCTCAATGGCGAAACGCCCTCATCAGGTACCGGTGAGCTCCTCCATCCGCCAACATCCATGTTCATCTCCTCACCGTTGTTCTCTCAATGCAAATCATTTCCTACTACGGGGGTACCTGTGTAATAGGAGGATGTGTCCCAAACGCAGAATATTCTTTTTACGACCAGATATGCATCATCGGCTAATCGTCCCTCCGCCCTCTACAAGTGCAAGTACCCTCAAGCCTCCGTGATCTCACGACATTACATGGTCATCTCACATCCAACTATTAATCATATTTAAAAATTGATACATGTGTTTCAAGCATACCACTCTCGCAACCAAGTCATTTGGATGTCCACCGCTGTGTGGGTCTTGATATAATTCTCGTGTTGGGGCTTCGTTATCATGACCTGCAAAATTGAACAACAGCAACATATTTCACGTTATAATATTGAAATATTTAATTAACTAATTTGTATGTATTTTGGTTTGACAAACATACCGCTCATGCTGCGTAGCTCTTTGAACCGCGCAATGCGGTGTCGTACAATGCTCGGATTTGTGTCATTTTTGCATATTCCTGCATACACAAATTAGTTTATTTATTTATATGTCAATGATAAATAATTATTTACTTGATGCTAGACAACTACAAACAAACAATTGACCAACTGATTCTTCTTCTCACACCATTTCGCAGCAATATGTCCACATCCACCGGTCATACCCTCGAGGATTGTCGACGCCTTGCCTTCACGTCTCGAGTGTCATCCTCGAATGGCTAATTTTTTCAATTCGCGCGCCAATATTTTAGCTTCTCCCCATGTCCCGCCACAAGTCCTTTTTATTTTAGCAATGTCCGAGCCGCACTATGTAAAAGTTTTCATTAGTGAACAATTGAATAATTAATAGACCAAATAATTATATTAAATTTGGAAATAAGTGAAGACATATTAAGTTATAATAAAAAACATTAAATTAAGAACAATTTCTTTACACTTACCATCAAAGCATCAAAAATAACTCCTTCTCGCTCTAACGGTACCTTCTTCCAATCGTCGACATATCGGATGAAGGTACCACCATCTTGCCCGGCCATCCACGCCACTGCTTTTCCTAGGTTGCCAGCCATTGAACTCCACAACCTGCTTCCCATCCGGTATTGAATATAACTTGTGGGGGGTCCTTCACGTACACTTCAATATTATTATTTGTATCTGCATTTGGTAAGTAGAACATAAATTTACAATCAATATTTAATGAAAATAAAATATATATAAATATTTAATAACATACATACATATATACATACATATATACATAGTTATAGGCATGAAAATTTAATGGAATAGGACTAGCCAAAACAAAATTCCAGTTGTTTTATATTTTTTTAGAAATAAGCCCACTTTGTTGTTTTTAAAGTACTAAGGGCAAACAAAGTTTCATAGTATGAGCCACAACAACAAAAAAAAAATTTAATGGCTATAACCCAAAAATCAAGAATAAAACATTTATTGGATATGTCCATGCAATCTAAAAATAGGGCCTAATTTTTTTGGGAGAGCCAAATGACTAAAATTAGAACTAAACTTTGCTTTTTTCTTTTAATTTGTTTATTTGTTTTACTTCTATTTTTCCAAAATATTTTTTTTTTTTTTTGGGTGACCATGGCCCACGTTTAGTGCCCCATCATTGGTTATAACTCTAAACATACCTATCATCTTCGCTTCACTGGAAATGTGAGGCCTGGCGTGCTACATCCTCGACTGGCTGTAATATCCTCCGACTGAACCGTCATGTGGATCATGACCGCACATCGTCCCCCTCAGATACCGCGCCCACATGGGCATCATCCGCGTGGAACAATCCATATGGTCCAGGCAACCATATGGATTGCCCAGGGCTCGTCGGGTGTGTATGCGTGTGAAAATCTCCCTAACGATAAGCCAGAGTTTAACCCGAACCGGGCTCATGCGAGTGTCGATACGGTCTCATATATGGGGTACGCTCCCAGTCATTATCATCATCACGCCCGATCAACGGGTGGATGTGGGCGCCTTAGACCCCTCGTCCTACCACACTCATTTTCATCGCAACATTATTCACATTCAAAACTAATTAATAAAAATAAAAATTAAAATCCAACGAATAAGAAAATGAAGGTAATCAACATTTTAAATCAAATAAAGATTAAATTAAACACAATGAACAATCACATTAATTAAAAACAAACTCAACGAAAAACATATTAATGCCAACTTCATTTATATTAAATTACATACGCCTCAATAGGTGGTCGGTCCTAGTGTAATCTATGTCATCCGGATGTGGATCATGTGATGATTATGATCCAACCGGGAGGCCTCGTGGTAGCTTGGTTGGTCGTCATCATCCACTTGACCCAAGGTCGCACATTCCTAGGGTCCTCACGCAAGCCCAATCGGGTCCCTATCGCCGGTGACGAATAAACTTGTGAGACTTGAGAAGTTAGCACATAGGGTTCATCAAGAATTTTATCCCCTTATGTACAAGGTTTGTGAAGTTTACTAGCGTTAAACCATACTTGTCCAACTTGTACCCCCGCCTTGTGTTGTCAATCACACTTGAACAATACGCATTTAGTCCGATCGTAGTATTCCACCTCAATGATTTTAGTTAACTTCCACGCTTCGCCATCAACAAATGCACAAACGCCACTGCTCGAGACCTCCTTCACATCGTAATAGTACGGAATAATTTTCCATTGACCACATCTATATTCGATTGTCAAACCATTGGCCCTCTACAATGCATGACAAGTTTTTCTGCCATCCTCTCGTCGATCCCTAATGATCGACCAAGGGCATAACATAAGCGATATGCACGCTTAACTATTGGCACAAAAGAATAGGTGTAGGAAAGAAATTTGAGGTTTAGTGAAATTCAGATTTGACATTTGTCTTACATAGTCACGGTACCAATTACAAAACTGTTGATAATGTTGAGTCTCCAACTCTGTTTGCCCCATATTCAACCTCGCTTTCGCGCCCTACAATTGAGTTAGTCCGCTTCATTTTAGTGCGCTTAAAACGCATGTCATTAAGTTACAATAGCACGCAACGTAATTATATTTGTATGACTTACATCCGCAATTCTAAAGTTGTCGAGTTGAACATAATATACCGGTGAATCAGTCAATGTTACGATCTAGGTTCACTGTTCGCCCCCACACCCATCTGCATTTCTAGGCCTATTGTGAACCTCGCACTACCTAAATATGCCAAAACGTCACTAGCTCAAGAGCTATGTATCCCTCTCAATGCAACCTCGAGTTTTGTTGTAACATTGGATTTAAATCCCCAAGGCTCCTACACATCAACATTCCATCAATCGTTGCACTTTTCCACATAAAATAAATAAGTTTACTATGAATTAATTATGTTTTACCTCTCTCGGTACATCCATCTCCTGCCGGTCCACCCAATCGACATTCACGGACAAGGTGGACAACGTGACCATGCTAGTGAAGAAGCTAGGGGGAATATTTGTTCCATCAAACAGAGTCATATGACGTGTTCTTGAAGTCTATCCAAAGCCTCGTGTGTCGTTGTCGGATATGCCTCAAGAAGAATGTACTCATCAACTTTTGATTTATTTGGCAATTTCGATCCCCTTAATGCAATAGGGAGAAGCTGTTGCATGATAACATGGTTGTCATGGCTCTTGAGACCGACAATGTGCGGTCATCCATTTTAACACATCCGGATATATTCGATGCATAACCGCCGCACCTTGACATCTTGAAGCACTTGTAGGAAAGCAATTTTATCTTCGCCGACATCGTGGGAGCAGCAAATAAGTTCTCATCGCCAATGTAATGGATGCAATTTAGGTCTCAAACCCATTTCTGCAAGTCTTGTTTTGAAGGTTATCTTCGATTTATCTTTCATGTCTAGAAGTGAAGTATGTTGTCCATCACATTTTTCGATGTGCATTACATCAAGGTTGTGCCTCAACAAGTTATCTTTCCAATACGGCAACCTGAAAAATGCTTTTTCCACAATACTCAGGGCCACTTCTTCTTGGTTCTTATTATTATTCCTCTTCCTCTCTTCTTCGGCTTCTTCTTCGCTGCTTTTCTTTTTGTTTCTTGCGGTCCTTCTTTGTCTGTGGAGGGGTTTTGGTGTCTTACCAGACTCTCGCCTCCAATACCATCCCTTCTAACTGTCAATATTTCTTCTCACTCGCACTTCGGGGCACATTCAATTCTGTTTACCATCAAACGCTTCTCCTGTCCTTCAACGGATGATCCATGGGCAAGTTTATGACCCATAAAACAATATTTTTCCGTGTTTTAGCCATGTAGACCTCGAATACATACAGCAAGGACATGCCTTTACACCCTCGTGGCATCCTCGACGCAAGTCATTAATCGTCACATCAATCGGCCGATCATAAAATGTTTTTGTTGAGTCAACGTTAACCCCTACATTCCATAATTCGTAATCAATCAAGGGTTGAAGGTACACATCTATATCCATTCCGGTGATTTTGGGCCCGATTACGGATAAAATGAATGATGGTTGTTTCATGCACATCCAAGGCCAAGTTATGGTGCATGACGGCATCGTGATGTGCTCATATTGCCAAATGGGTTAAATCCATCCGATATTAGACCAAGCCTTACGCTCGCTTCGGATGAGAAGTCCGGATGTAAATTATTAACGATTTCCATGCATCTCCGCCGGATGCCTCAATACACCGCCTTTTGTCCGACGCATGCCATCTCATATTCTGCAGCCGCGACATAAACAACCTCTAATCTTGGAATTAATGGAAACCACCGCAATACCTTCTTTTTCTTACTCGCCGGAATGATTTCACGATAATCATTCAAATGAACTTCATCCTTCCACTTAGATTGTCCACATTTAAGACATGACTCTAAGTCCTTATTGTCCTTCCAAAACAACATACATCATTACATGCGGTATTTTCTCACCCGAGCCCCATGTCCTTTAGGAATTTTTTGCTTCATATGTATTATCCGCAAAGGCTCACCATCAATAATTGATTGACAAACTCAAGGAGAGCCGAGAAAATCGTGTTAGTAACCCCACCCAAACACTTCAAATTGTATAGGTGTACAGGCACTTAGTTTGTGTGTCCGGTCTTCCGTGGAGTGGCTTGTCCGAATTTTTAAGCAAATCATCGATTTCGAAAGGCCACCTGGGGTATCATCCAAACATGTTCTTCACCACAGTTGAGGCTCATTGCCCTCCCGACATCATGCACACCGAACAAATCGCAACATTGCTTGCATATTGCCACCCACATCCTCCGTGCTTGGACTGATCTACGGCCGATCTCGCAAGTTAGTTTCTTCAACTCGAGTTCGTACAAGGCTCGCCGTGATAAATCCATTCTTTGTATTGTGACATTCCTTTACCGTCAAGTGATCGAATACCAATGCCGGATTGTGCCGCTTGTTGAGGCAACACGCCTTACACGGACAAATGAGCCCATCCGAGTCCTACAATTGAGTACGCAAAATCAAACGATCTACAACCGTCAATGTATTCCTTGGATCCTAGGCTTCATCCAACTCTTATCCATATTATTACTATATAAAAAAACCCGATAAATTTACATACATTATATATTGGGAGATGTAATAGACCTAGGTTTATTTATGTTTACTAACAATTCAATTAACAAAACATATACGTTGGAAGGAAATGGCATCTCAAGCATTATATATGGTCATATATATCAAATTGAATATAACATATTGTATGCATGATAATATTAATTATATATAGTTAACAAAACCAAAACTCCATCTAAGTTTGATTTGGAATAATAAGTTTAAATTTTGAGTATGCATAACTACAATAAGAATATATACTTCCATGTTTAAGGTGATAATGGAACCAATAAATAAGAATGAAAACATCTGTTAAATATTGTTAAGCAATTAATTTAAGGTTAAATCACAAAGTTGGTCATACCAAACAAGGAAATCACACACAAACACGAGAAAGCGAAAATTTAATTTCCTTCCAACTACACACTCTTCAAATAACAAACCAATAAATTACAAGTGGACTCAAACCAAATCTAAGCACTTAACCCATCCAATTTACACGATTTGGATGAAAATCCAACCAAAAAGATGACAATAAAGTACATGTGCATGCTATGAATGCTAACGTGTTTATAACATTACTAAAATTTTTAATTTGTTCATTTTTTTGGTCCCATTACTAACGTGTTGAAATTTAAACAGTAATTGCTAACCAAAATATGAATAATCACGTAGTAAATGCCGTGTTTTTGTAGTGATAGTGAGTTATGAGAAGGACTTTGCTTATGATGGGGAGAAGAGTTTGTTCAGTTAGATCACTTCCCCACAATAAACTTGAGTTTATTGTGTTTGAGGATGTCCAATCAATGTATACCATTAGGGTTTGTGATTCATTTATTCTAGGTATTCTATTATTGTCAATTTAGAATCTAATATCTAACAAACCTAATGTAGAAACAATGGAAATCGAGTGATGTCAATGGAAGTCCAAATGAGAGTGACCGCAAGAGAATGCAACCATATAACTCCAAGACATTTAAAGTGGAAATTAGCTTTGAACAAATTCTTGAATGCCATTGCAAATGCACTACTCAGAATCGAGAACTCCCAAGAAGCCCTAAGAGTGTTGGATATTATATCGAGCATGTCGCTAAGTAGTGAGTGAACTATGCTTGATTAGTTCATTTTAAATTTTCACTAGCTTTCAGCTCAATTTAGATCCATTAAATAATTAGCATTACTTTTCCTTTGATTGGTTAATTAACTTGTTGCACAATTATAAAAAGACAATAAGTAATGCATTTGAATAATTATGTTTGTGTGTTGTAGCTTTACAAAGAGAACTAAATGATACTGAAGGTCATGGAAGTGATTTATGATTATTTTGTTAATCATCGTATATAACAATAGTAGATCTTCCATGTATCAATGTTTGAAGAAGATTATAGATTATTTACTTTTGAGGTGAAGCAATAGATTATATCTACTTAATTAAATACAATAAATGATGACATTATCTACTTTTCTTTACTTTTCTTTTCAAATTTATGTTCCTTGGTTACGTGAAATGCATTGTTAATAAAATCATTTTTCCACTTTGAAAGAGAATAAAATAAAAAAGCCAAATGAGAGGATGAAGTTGCATTTTCCATTAATGCAGTAATTAAGTTCATTCATTAGAAAAGGAAAATAAAGAACAAAAAAATCGAGGTAGTGAAGGCTCAAGTTCAATCATTTATGCTTGAGGGCCTTAAAGTGTGTTTATTATCTCAAAAGCTTGTTTTTTTATTAAAAAAAATTAAACAAAACAAAGCATTTTTAAATGTCAAAAGTCTAAAATAACTATAACAGAATTTTAACAAACGCTTAAAACTAAAGCTGTAACAACGATTAACACACTAACACAGCCAATTAACTATGATAAAGACAGAAACACCAATTACAAGTAGAATTTTTTCATCCGGTTTTGGTCAAAAATAAAAAGCTTCCTCCTTTCTTCTTCTTCTCCTCCTCTTTTCTAGGATATTTTGATACATGTGATCAATATTTGAGACATGCATGTGATCTATATCACATATTTTATCATAAATATCCAATAAAACTCTACCTTTCCAGAATCAAGAGGGCAAACGGACTAACAATATTATTTTTGTAAATAGAATGAAAAAGGAAAAGAAAAAAAGGAACAAGAATTTACTGGTTGTTACCAAAAAAAAAAAAAAAAATAGCCTATACTTTCAACTCTAGTCATTTAGTTTTACAACATTTACTATAGCATCTAAAATATTTAACTAAAACCGGTAATATACTAATTTTTACTAGATTTCAAATGCTAATTTTTGAGATAACTGAAGGTTTGCATTAAAATAAAACAAATGATGAAAAAGAAGATATTTTTATCATGTGAAGTTGGCTAATCAAATGTCTAATCGCTACTCCACTACAAAGTGTGGATTCCAAATTTAACTATTTGTTCAAATTGTTAATAATAAACAATAAATAAAACACATGTAAATATTCGGATAAAGTCCTTCAATTCATCTAACAAAAGTGTAAGCTGCCCAAGACTTTATTCGTAAATAAATTATATAGATTATCCTCTCACATATATTGTCCAACAAATAACTCAAAACAATAATAAATAATAATAATAATAAGTGCCAAAATAACAAATAACAATAATTATTGTCATTATTGTCTAAAACAATAATAATAAACACATATAACAAAATCTAACAAAAAATCAAAAATAAATACTGTATGCAATAGTAATTTTGAATGCATAAGATGGAGAGATACAAGAGGAAATGACTCAGGTGGAGAAGGAGGAGTCTAGGCGGCGGCCTGGGGTGGGTACTCACGAGCAAGATGGAGAGAGTCAAAATAAATAAAAAGTAAACTTGCAAAAATTGGGAAGAGTAACATAGGATTAGAATAATAGGAATAGCAGGAGAGGAAGATTAACTTGGGAGTGAGACTGGATATTAAAAAAGAATATAAAAAATTAAGAAGAAGAAAGAGATATCTGCCAAAAAATCATTTATTCTATTTATGCATGTTTAATCACCAATTGGTGACGCGTGACACCACGTGAAATTGACGTACTTGCCACGCATACATAAAAAAATTTTAATATGCAGACTTTAACCATAATATAACTTATGCATTGTATGTAATCTACTAAGCATCAATGGTTGTTATCAATTTTGTTTTAAATTAATTAACTATTTGTAACCTAATTTATTAATTATTATGTAATTAATTACTCAACTAAGGAACTCACTAACCGATCAAACATATAATCTAGTGTAATGAATAAATAACAATAATAACAATAAATAATATGTAAGATTTAAAAAAAAAACACAAATTATATGATAACATAAATATTTGTCATTCAATATGATTTTAACGGCAGCCACACGTTAGAGTGATTTTCTAACGTGGCACTTCTACAACATTCTGTCGCTTACAAAGAAATAAATAAATAAAAATAAATATTAGTAAAAAGTTAGAAAATCTTTTAATAGAAAAATCGTGAAAAGTCTTGGATTTATTAGTCATGCCCAATCGTTCAATTCCTAGGTGCGGATGAACGGACTGGTGTTTACTATGGGTAATGGCCCTACCGTAGAGAGATACGAAAACAAATGAAAAAAATTAAAATAAAAATTGCCATATATGGAAACCCTAGATAGGTCTAGTTACCAAATATAGTAGATAGGGTTTCAAGGATTGCGGCGTGTTAGACTCGAGGTGTGTGAACGGGAATAATAATGAAATAAAACATATATAGGAGGAAACCCATAAGCTAATGAATGATAACACGTTAGCAATTACTAACGTTTATGCATGCAACGTTAGCAAATGCTAACGACGTGACTTACCACGTTAGCAAATGTAAACTACGTTTTTTTTTTTGGCATTTTGATTACTTTGTTAAATTAAAAAATAGGTGAAGCCTAAAGAACCAAAATTATTTGTTATGTGAAAGGGTTGAATGGTCTAACGATTAATTAAGCCAATGAGAAACATTGACAATCCAAGATAATTAAAATGTAAAGTATTTAATTAACTAGTAAATATGATGTAATGGAATAATATATGAAATTGAAGGGGAAAAAAATTTCAAAACCATAAGCTAACGTGGTATGACATGCAACGTTAGCATTTTCTAACGCATGGCATGCCACGTTAGGAAATGTAATAAAATTTTATTTTAATTTTTTGTTATCCAAATAATTTAATGGATCGATATTATACGAGAAGCAAGCATAAAATGATGCCTTCCGTCTGCATTTTGTTCTATGGCAACACCTCCCATTTCTATTTCATGGTCGTTTTGTCATGGTTCAGATTTATTTCGATAGCCTTGGTTCCCATGGCCCTCTAAACTTCCTCTATCATTGCAGAAACTTAAGCTTTCTTTGTGACTTTCATCATCAAGCATCATATCCATTTCTGCAAGTGACCGTGTTTTGGAGCTAATATTAATTACTATAGAGTCCAATTAATTAACTAATTCAATCTTGCCACAAAACAATTGATTTCGAACATATTTATTAATTACAAAAAATTTTGTTCCAACGGTTGAATGATCTAACATCGTGAAAATCATTGTCATATTATCAATATAATGTAGTTAATGAATATAATATAACAAATGAAACATCATACTTAGTGAAAATAAAAAAAAAAAAAAAAAAAAAAACCATAAGCTAACGTGAAACAGATAACAAAAGCAATTACTAACGTTTATAATGCAACGTTAGCAAATGCTAACGTACGTGACTTACCACGTTAGCAAATGTAAACTACGTTTTTTTTTTTGGCATTTTTACTTTGCAATAATAATTAAAATAGAAGCAAAGAACCAAAATTATTTGTTATGTGAAAGGGTTGAATGATCTAACGTATTTAAGCCAATGAGAAACATTGACAATCTAAGATAATTAAAATGTAAAGTAGTTAATTAACTAGTAAATATAATGTAATTAACGAATGGTTTTTTTTTTTTTGCCTTTAATGTATATTTTTCATGTTGATCAATGATCTTCACACTCAAATTGATAAACCGAAAGAATTCAAAAAGTTTGTCAAAACTCATAAACAAAACTCATTAAAGTAAAGATAAAGGAAGTAGAGCAAGTGTACAAGAGATCCGTCGATGCAGAGATTGAGAAGAACCTGAATGAGCACCTTAAAAATAATAAGCAAAAAAGGAAAACCACCGAGTGTAAATAACAAAATATGTACTTAAATATTAATCGAGTTAATGAATATAAAGTTATTAATTCACCAACCTAAGTTAATATCTAATTAGTTAATATAACAATTAAACAATACATGCATGATAATAAGTTCACAACACATATTAAATAAGTAAAAAAAAAACTTACATTTGCTAACGTGATTTGGAACACGTTAGTTTCTAACGGCAATAAATCCCACGTTAGGAAATGTAATTATAATTTTTTTTTTTCCTTGTTTAAACTAATCAATGAATAATGAGGTGATTAATGATTAAACCTAAAATCATTAACGTATGAACCCTTGTTAATTACCAATCATATTAGTTAACAAATAAAACCCTAGTTAATTAACATACTCCCAAAGTAATCAACTAACATAATTAAGTAATTGAACTACAAAACAATAATAATAATTTATCCCCAAAAAAAAAAATACATTTACTAACGGGTTGATAAATCTAACGTTATATTTTCACATTAGTAATTCCTAACGTGACTTAGACCCACGTAGTAAATGTGAATTTTTTTTTTTTTTTTGCCATTAATGTGAACTATTTTCATGTTGATCAATGATCTTCAAACTCAAATTGATAAACCGAAGAATTCAAAATTTGTGAACGAAACTCATAAACAAAACTCCGATTGCAAAATAAAGGAAGTCTCGAGCAAGCAAGAGATCCGTCAGATGCGAGAGATTGAGAAGAACCAGCAATGAGGCGCGCACCTTAAAAATAAGCAAAATCGAGGAAAAAAAACCACGAGTGTAAATAACAAAATATGTACTTAAATATTGAATCGAGTTAATGAATATAAAGTTATTAATTCACCAACCTAAGTTAATATCTAATTAGTTAATATAACATAATTAAACAACACATGCATGATAATAAGTTCCCAAAAAAAAAAACATTTGCTAACGTGGATTTGGAACACGTTAGCAATTTCTAACGTGGCAATAAATCCCACTAGGAAATGTAATTTATAATTTTTTTTCCTCCGTTTAAACTAATCAATGAATAATGAGGTGATTAATGATTAAACCCTAAAACGGTCATTAAAGTGAACCCTTGTTAATTTACCAATCATATTAGTTAACAACTAAAACCCTAGTTAATTAACATACTCCCAAAGTAATCAACTAACATAATTAAGTAATTGAACTCACAAAACAATAACAATAATTTATCCCAAAAAAATACATTTACTAACGTGGTTCAGTTGAAACCTAACGGTTATATTTTTACACGTTAGCAATTCCTAACGGTGACTTAGACCCACGTTAGTAAATGTAATTTTTTTTTTTTTTTGCCATTAATGTGTGCTACTATTTTCATGTTGATCAATGATCTTCAAACTCAAATTGATAAACCGAAGAATTCAAAATTGGGCCAGAATCTAAACTCATAAACAAAACTCCGATTGCGTGGCAAAGATAAAGGAAGTCTCGAGAGCAAGTGTCAAGAGATCCGCTCGCATGCGAGATTGAGAAGAACCACAATGAGGCGCACCTTAAAAATAAAAATCGAAAAAAAACCACGAGTGTAAATAACAAAATATGTACTTAAATATTGAATCGAGTTAATGAATATAAAGTTATTAATTCACCAACCTAAGTTAATATCTAATTAGTTAATATAACATAATTAAACAACACATGCATGATAATAAGTTCAAAAAAAAATTATCTAACATTTGCTAGGATTTGAAACACGTTATAATTTCTAACGTGGCAATAAATCCCACGTTAGGAAATGTAATTTTATAATTTTTTTTTTTTTTCCTCTGTTAAACTAATCAATGAATAATGAGGTGATTAATGATTAAACCCTA